>JAEBUN010000068.1:0-118498 GCA_023014365.1 Lepiota brunneoincarnata
CTGGACATTACCAGCTTCCCCATACCCTACAACCCTTTCCACCACCTTCCCCTCCCTCCGAAAATATGTCTGAAACTATGGGAGACCTGCCAGCTAACCAGCCACCATCAGGACCACCTGGAGGACCACCCAGAGGCCCACCAGGACTGCCTGGACCACCACATGATCCACCCTGACCACCATCACCACAACCGCAGCACAATGGCTATAAAGAACTGTTGTTCAAAAAACCAACACCGTTCGACGGCAACTGCAAGAATTTCCAGGAATTCATTAACTCTGTAACACTCTACCTTTATGGTAACACCGACATCTATAACACCGATGACAAGAAAATCGTATTCTTCTTATCCTTGCTTAAAACCAGCGAAGCCAGCAACTGGAAGAACCAGTACTTTCAGTCGAAGCAAATTTGGGGAGAGTTCACCCCCAGAACATATGACGAACTCATTGAAGAGTTCACCAAAGCATTCTCGCCCGTCGATGTCCCATCCCAAGCATTCCACGACCTTAACACCCTCTGCCAAGGATCCCGTAATGTTGAAGATGCCATCGCAGAGTTCAAGACTCTCATCCACCATTCAGGACTCCACGAAGATCGTGCCCTCATAGAGAAGTTCCAAAACATCATCAATCGGAACCTTGCTTACAAAATCCTCACCGATCTGAACCCACCCAATACCATAAATGAATGGTACCGCCACGCTATCCAGATTGACCACAACTGGTGCACCACTTCTACAATCCTTGGACTGTATCCAGGATTCCATCCATGCCCTGCCCCCACCAATAACTACCGCCATACGCAACAACCATATCACCAACAGCAACAACAATTGTCCTACACTAGACCAAACTGCCATTACCAATTCCACCCATCGCGTGATCCGAACGCCATGGAGATTGACAATACGTACCTTAATGAAGGTCCCAAATATTACCCTTCTTTTAATATCCCTGGTGATCTGCACCCCGATCAAGAAGAAGCTGAAGAAGACCAACCAGATCATTTCCCCCACAATGACAACATCAATATCAACGCCATCTTCACGCCTGAAGAAAAACATGCCTACAAGAAAGGCTTATGTTTCCGCTGATTCAAACCCAGTCACATCTCCTGCATTTGCCCCAATGTTGCCCAACTGCAACTGAAGACCAATAAAGCAACCAACATACGAAACGCCTCCCTTAAAATCCATTCTATCATTGAATCTATTCCCAAAACCGAAGCTGTTGAAGTCTACAAGACTTGGTCCAAAGACCCGACTATGCAACCGTTCACAAATTTTTGATTCGGAGGTTCTGTTCAACACCAGCACCTTCCAGTTCCCCTCTCTCTTGTAATGTTGTAACTCTCGCATCTACTTCAAACAATAAATCCATATATCTTCCTTTAAAGGTGCAGAGCCTGAGAGAACAAAAAGACGTCCCGCTTATTGCCCTCCTTGACTCTGGAGCTCAAGGAAACTTCATATCAGACAACTTCGTCACCGAACATCATTTATGGAAGCAAGAACTTCCCTGAGCAATTAACATACGTAATTTCGATGGATTGAACAATCTAAACAGAATGATTACCCATTATTCTACCTTCCACACAATAATTGATGGTCAATTGACTCCCATCACCGCCTATGTCGCAGCAACAGGATCAAAACCAATGGTCCTTGGTTTCCCATGGCTTAACAAAGTCAACCCAAAAATCGATTGGAAATGCCATACATTCCAATGGAGAAAAGAGAAGAAGTGCAACCACCACCCTGAGTACTTAACGTACAACAACCGTCTGATCGATATTGCTACTCTCACAATGGACTGATCAAATGCATTCAACCCCGAAGGAAAGTTTTCCTACACCCCACATGAACTGATCTATGAACCTCTCCTCAATGAGGACTACAAAGAGTTCTCTCTAGAGTCTGAGATGTGTCAGATCATCAGTACGCCCGCTGAACTCGCTCATGTTGAGCTTGAGATCAACTGAACCAGTCAAGCTACAGAACTTGCAATTAAACACGGAGACAAAAAGGTCGACGACCCCGCTGTTAAAGTCCCCCACCAATTCCACCAATGGTTGAGTCGTTTCAGCAAGAAGGCTGCTGAATGATTCCCTCCCGACAATCTTACAACCACGCTATTGAATTAAAGCCCAAATTCAAACCCATCACGATGACAGCTTACAAGCTTTCCCCAAACCAAGATAACTCTTTGAAAGAGTTTATTTCCGAAAACCTCCGTAAAGGTTACATCCATCCATCGAAATCCCCGATGGCATCCCCATTCTTCTTCGTCGACAAAAAGGGTGGTTCACTCTGCCCCTGTCAGGATTACCGCTATGTCAAATAAACATATGGTCAAGAACGCATACCAAATCCCGATGGTTACTGAGATTATGGATAAGCTCAAAGGAGCCTGTATATTTTCCAAACTTGATGTCCATGCCGGATACAACAACATTTGCATCAAGAAAGGAGATGAATGGAAAGGTGCATTCAACACCCCACTTGGACTATTCAAACTGACCATCATGTTCTTCAGAATGTGCAACTCCCCCACAACTTTCCAGGCATTTATGGATGATATCTTAGCATCCCTGATCCATAAAGGAGGAATCATCATTTACATGGACAACATACTCATATTTGCTTGTGACCAGGAAGAACACGACTGCATTATGGAAGAAGTTCTCAAGTGTTTGGCCCTGAACAACATCTATCTCAAAACCAAGAAATGCAAATTCTACTGCAACCGTATGGAATACCTTGGCATGATCATCACACCCAATAAAATTGAAATAGACCCTGTCAAACTAGCCGGAATCACCCAATGGCCCATACCGAAATGTACCAAAGACATCCAAAAATTTATAGGATTCTGCAACTTCTACCGGATATTTATCCACAGCTATTCCGCTATTGCCCGACCCCTTAATGCCCTTATGTTGACCAAACGACTATTCAAGTGGACTGATGAATGCTGTGACTCATTCGATGCTTTGAAACTTCAGTTCTCAAAGCAACCCATGCTTACAATGCCTGATCAATTGAAACCATTCGAAATCAAATACGACGCTTTGAAATATGCTACCGGAGCCATACTTTATCAAACCAACATTAATAATCAATGCCACCCCATGGCTTTCCTATTGAAAACCCTTATGCCCGCCAAACAAAATTACGATATCCACAACCACAAGTTACTTGCCATTATCCATGCCCTTGGTGAATGGTGTCATTATCTGGAAGGAGGACCCTTCCCCATGAAAGTTTGTACTGATCACCAAAATCTTACTTATTGGAAGAAACCGCAGGATATAAACCGGCGCCAGGCCTGCTGGCATCAATTCCTCTCCCGCTTTAATCTCCAGATCGAGCATGTACCTGGTACAAAAATACCCACCGCCAACACTCTCTCCCAATGTCCCGACCATATCCCCAACAAAGACAAAGACAACAAATCCATAACGGTATTACCCGAGACTATATTTGTCAACACCATCGACCAAGAAACCCAAGACAATATACTTTGTCATCATAATTATGACCTGCACACTACCGAACAGATCACCACCCTCATGACTGCCCCATACGTTCCTATGGATTCCTGATATTCTGTAACGCAAACCCCGAAAGGTTTAATTGTTACTTATGATGGTAGGACCATTCCACCAGAAGACCTCAAACTCTGCCGATGTATCATATGGAAATATCATAATTCCCCCACCGCAGGACACCCTGGTATCGATGCAACCCTTCACACATTGGAGCATGATTTTTACTGGCCTGGTATGGCCAGTTTCACATGTGATTATGTCAAAGGATGCACCGACTGTCAACAGTTTAAAATTAATCAACACCCTGCCAAGCCTGCCTTTACCCCTATCCCTGCACCCAAATTGAACTGCCCGTTCACTCAAATCATGATGGATCTCATCACCGACCTCCCTCCCTCTGCAGGTTTTGACTTGATTCTGTCCATTGTGGACCATGGACTCTCAAAGGGGGTAATTCTCACCCCTACCAACAAAGCAGCGACTGCTGATGACATCACCAATATCATTCTAAATAAAGTCTACCCACGCTACAGCCTATCTGAATGTATCATATCCAACCACGATCCACATTTTACTGCACATTTGTTCCAGAAACTTTTGGAATGACTCAAAATAACCCCTGCAATGACCACAGCCTATCACCCCAAAGCAGATGGAGCAACCAAACATTCTCACCAGGAAACCCAAGCATATCTCTCCATTTTCTGTTCACATCATCCCGAAAACTGGTCACAGGCCCTCCCTCTTCTTGAATTTGCATACAATAGCCAACTGCATGCCTTACAAAAACAAACACTGTTTGAAATCATTATGGGAATACAACCGAAAGCACTTCCCACCATTCTCCTTGAAACCGAATCTCCCACTGTCAATAACTGCATGGAACTAATTGATTTATACTGTCAAAATGCTAAAACCACACATGAAACCGCCATGAAACACATGGAAAACTGACGCCAATCAAAGTTTACCCCGTTCCATGAAAATCAAATGGTTTGGCTCGACGCCCGGAACTTAAATACCCCATATGTCACGCACAAAATGGCTCCCAAATGCCTCGGACCATTCCATATCCTCAACGTTTTATCCCCTGTTTCATACTGACTCGAACTCCCCAAACGCTGGAAAATCCACCCTGTATTCCACGCCCAACTCCTCATGCCATATACTGAAACTGAAACGTACAGACCCAACTACATCCAACCTCCACCCCTACCATGACAGACCACTTCCCCCAGTCCCATTCCACCCATCGCTGAAACACCAACCGCCGTCCCCATTCCCCCGCTTGTTGCTACTGTTAGCGACTATATTAACAAAGTTGACAGTGCCTCTACCCTCATCTTTTCGCTTCTTATCGCACCAACGCCAGCAGTATCAACAGAAGTACGTGATGGCTTCTTCCAACTCCGCAAAAACCTCCTCTGCCTCCGTGGCCTCAAACAAAGTGTCAAAAGAGTCAAGGAAGCAAATCAAAACACATTTAACCGCCTGTGGGCCGACCCCACCTTCCGCTGAATCTTCACCGAGCATTGCAGCTCCACAACCGGTATATGGATTGCACCTGCAATCCCTAGTCCGATTCAACCTATGCCAGCCAACAGACTGGCCTGACGAGTCCCTGTTCACTCAACCCACTGATGAATTCGACCTGAACAACCTCCAAGCCTTACTACCCTGCCTATTATCGTACCCCCTGCCTCTGCACTACCACCCCAAACTCGACAACAAATAGTGGATGAATTCACCCAATGAATGGAAGCCCGTCAACAGCAGGAAACCCACCCCTTACCCCTGTTAGAGCCGGTGCGGGTCAGGACCGAAGCGGAGGGTCGGGGTGGTATCCTTGGTATAAGGTAACCGGGGGACAGGACGAAGTCAGTACGTAGACTTCGGGACCGAGGCGGAGTACGTCGGGCGGGGGTTGGACTTGCGGCCTCAGCTTATGTGCTGTGCCCTCCTACTGTCCTAGTCCGTATTTCAGGAAGTCGGAGCCGAAGCGGAGTGAGGCAGAAGAGAGGAGAGGATATGGAACAGGGAGCTGGTCCGCTGCTCGATTCGATTATCAGACTGAGGAGTACAAGCCAAGTGCCTACGGTATATATACTACTAGCTTGACGAATGATGACTCATACTGACTACGTGCGGAGCGAAGCGGAGACCCATATGGTTACAAGCGGATTACGAATAATTTCGAATGGAATGGAGACCGGTATGGGTATGGAGACTGGTAACGTATTCTGATTACGGACGGAGAATGGAGAACTGGACAATGGGAGCACCGAGGGTCAGGTGGTCGTGGCACGTGTAGAGGTAAGTCGCGTAATCGGGGCAAAGGGTTGCGGTCGGAGCCAGTCGGGGCCGAGTCGGAGGGCATAGGGTTGTCGTGTGGAGCACACGTGGAGTCGAGAAGCCGAAGCCTAATGGTTAAGCTCTAAGTTTGGTGTGGATATGACAGTGCCCCCCCTTTAGGGCCGAGCCTCGAGGCCCAAGGCGGTCTAGACCGGGGCCCACCGGAAAATTCCATGAGGGTATAAAAAAAAGGTGAACTGATTCGAATTTGAGAGGACACAACTTGACCTCCTACCCCCATGAGCAGACAACCATCCCGTCAACCGACCGCTACGGAGCGCAAGGCGCGATTACTGAGAGAGAAGGCGGAGCGAGAGGAACGAGAGCGGCTCGAAATCGAGAGGCTAGAAGAAGAGGAACGGCGAGAGGAGGAGGAGCGGCGGCTGGCAATAGAGCGCCAAGAGGAGGAGCGACGGCAGCTCATAGAGCGCCAAGAGGAGGAGCGACGGCAGCTCATAGAGCGCCAAGAGGAGGAGCGACGGCAGCTCATAGAGCTGCGCCAGCGACAAGCGGAAGAGCGCGCGAAGGAGCGATATGCGGAGGAGATCAGGAGGCAGCAAGAGGAAACCGCCGAGGCAGAGCGTCGGGCGATTCGGGCCCGACTCGTTGCGACGACCACAGGGGCCTCGTCGAGCCGTCTGTCGGAAGACCCGATGCAAGTAGATACGGAGGAGTCGGATTCCGAATATACGGATAGGGATGAGGCGAGGGACGAGGAGGAAGAGGGGGAGGAGGACTCTGGGGATTCAGGGGGTAAGGGTAAGGGGAAGGCAAAGGCGAGGGCGGCCCCGCGACGGGGCCATGCGCACGTATTCGGGGGCGAGAATCCCTGCTGGAGGTGCCAGCGAGACGGGGTCCCATGTGAGGTGGCCGGCGGGTAAGTCATTTTGGAGGATTTCCGGACTACATACTGATAGTTTCTTAGTAACACCAGGAGTTGCCGTCGGTGCAGCAAAATGAAAAAACGGTGCGGGGGTCAAGAGGAGACGGAGCCGAGCGGGGCCGGTGGTTTGTCGGGCCAGCAATTCGAAGGTGAGTAAGGAATCCTGTATTATGATGGATGCCAATTGATGGACCTTGTAGAGTTGAAACGGCTCATCGAAGAAAGGCACCAGGAGACCGTCAAGAAAATCTACATCCTGGAGGTGCGAATTGAGCGGTCCATCGCTCGGTTGGGGGAAAAGGTCGACAAGATGGGGTCGCTTGCTGGCCGCTACGAGCAACTATGGCGTTGGGAGGCTCAGGTGGACGGAAATTGGTCGAGTGGAAATTTTTCGGAGACGGAGGGTTCGGAGGGGAGTGTCGGGCCCGCTTCGGAGGAGGAGGTGCGGGATTTGATGGAAGAAGTGAATGGGTCGCCCGGGCTCTCTGGAGACGACACCGATAGGTAGTTGTACGGGGTTGTTTTTTTTGGTTTGTTTAATACATGGTTGTTTCTTGGTGCGATGTGTGGTCAGTAACTCAAAGTGAGTGAAGAGGACCAGGCTTTGCAGGGTAAGAGGAATGAAAAGCCTCTACGAGATCTATAGCATGTTCAAGCTCGGTGGCTGGCAACCACGAGGACTCTTCTTCAGTGTCTTCGTAACCTAACCAGATGACTTTATAGAGGAGCTTGCACGCGCGGCGCCGATCGATCTTAGAGTCGACGATGCGGGCAATCTCGTATTCTGGTTCACCGTCAATGGAAACCGGCGCGGGCGGCGGATCCGATCGGGCAGGTATGGTGTTAGGTGTGGCTGGTTCGAGCATGGAAACATGGAAGACTGGGTGTACTCCACGCATGGAGTCGGGAAGTCGGAGTGTAAGGGAGTGAGTACCTGCTTGTGCAATGATCTCATAAGGCCCAAGGTACTTTTCGGAGAGTTTTTTGGAGGGACGGGTGGTGCGGAAGAATTGGGCTTTCACAAATACCTTTTGTCCAACCTTGAAGTCCGGGGCGGGGAGTCGGTGGGCGTCGGCGGAGGTCTGATAACGTTGCTGGGCTAGCGCTATTTCGGACTTCAGGGTGGTATGTAGGTCGTCGAGATCAACAGCAAAATGGCGGGCCCGGGCGGAGGCAAGATCGCGTTCAGGATGAACTGTGATGTTCGGATGGTATCCTTTATTAGCGAAGAATGGGGAGATACCGGTGGTGGCACTAGGAGCGTTGTTGTAAGCAAACTCAGCTAGGGGTAGTAATTCGGACCAATTGTCCTGTTGGTAGTTACAATAGACCCGAAGGTATTGTTCGAGGGTCTGGTTGGTGCGTTCCGTTTGTCCGTCGCCTTCTGGATGGTAGCCCGAGGTGAAATGTAGCTTCATGTCAAGGGCTTGTCCCAATGAGCGGAAGAAGTGGGAGACGAATTCGGAGCCGCGGTCGGAGGTAACATGTTCGGGTACGCCGTGCTTGGAGAAGACGTGGAGGACGAATAGGCGGGCGAGGTCGGAGGAGGTGATGGTATCATAAGTCGGGATGAAGAGGGATTGCTTGGTGAGTCTGTCAACGATTACCAGGATGGCATCATAGCCGGAGGAGGCGGGAAGTTTTTCAATGAAGTCCATGGAGATTGAATTCCAAGGGCGTTCGGGGATGGGGAGTTGCTTAAGGAGACCGTAGGGGCGATGGCGCTGGGGTTTAGACCTCATACAGGTGACGCAAGACTTACAGAAATCCTTGACGAAGGTGCGGACGCTAGGCCAGGTGTATTCGCACCGGATGAGTTCCAGCGTTTTATTCTGACCGAAGTGGCCGGCTAGGACGTGATCATGCTTGTACTGGAGGACCCAAAGTCGGAGATTGTCGGTGTCAGGGACGTAGATTCTGTCATCTAAGAGGAGGAAACCTTTATCATTAACTGACCAACGGCCTTCTGGGCTGGCAAGATGGGCGGAAGCGGTCGGATCCGCTGGTAGGGCGGCGAGAATATCGCGGTGTAGCTGATCGAGGTCCATGACTACAGCTGCACGAAGGGAAGGGGCGTAAAGAGTGGTGGCACGGACGGAGGCCACGAGCTGTTCGTGAGTGAACACAGGCCGGAAGTTGTGCGGGTTGACTGATGCATAGTCGCTATTCCCCCCTTTAGGGTAGACGTCCCATTGTCTAGTTAGGGCGTCAGGCTTGGTGCCGAGGTGGCCGGGTCGGAAACGGATGACGAGGTGGAATTGGGATAGGAACTCGGACCAACGAGCTTGGCAGCGAGTCAGGATCTTGGTGGTGCAGAAGTATTCGAGGTTCTTGTGGTCAGTGACCACATCAATAGCAAGGGGGGCACCTTCGAGATAGTGCCGCCAGATGCGAAAGGCTTCGAATATCGCCAGGAGTTCCTTGTCGTGAGTGTCATAGTTGAGTTCGGCCGTGTTAAAGGTGCGGGAATGGAATGCAACGGGATGGACCTCCCCATTGTCGGTGACGATAGAGAGGATTGCCGCAAGGGCGTAGTCGGAGGCATCGGTCTCGACAATGATCTGAGCGTCGGGGACCCAAGGAGTGAGGACGGGGGCGGAGATAAATGCTTCCTTCAGGGAGTTAAAGGCCTCGCGACAATCATCAGTAAAATTCCACTTCACGTCTTTGCGGGTGAGGCGAGTGAGCGGAACGACGATGTCGGAGTATCCGTGAATGAAGCGACGGTAGAAATTGGCGAAGCCTAAGAAGGACTGGATGTCCTTGACTTTCTTAGGCTCAGGCCACTCCTGGATGGTCTTGACCTTAGATTGGTCCATTCGGAGGCCGTCGGGGGAGAGAATGTAGCCGAGATATTCCACTGTGTCAGAGTGGAACTGGCATTTGTCAGGGCGGGCGTATAGACCGTGTTGGCGGAGCCGCTTGAGGACCTCCTTGACTTGGTCACGATGGATACTATGGTTGTCGGAGTATATCAGAATGTCGTCAAGGTAGATAGTAACGCAGACGTCGAGCATGTCCTTGAATATATCGTTCATGAACCGCTGGAAGGTGGCGGGGGCATTGGTGAGGCCGAAAGGCATAACCATCCATTCGAAGGAGCCGTAGCGGGTCCGAAAGGCGGTCTTCCATTCGTCGCCGTCAGCAACGCGGACAAGATGGTAGGCGTGGCGGAGGTCGATCTTGGTATATACGCGAGCTTTGTGAGGGGAGTCTAAGAGGTCGGAGATGAGCGGAAGGGGATAGCGGTCCTTCTTGGTAATATGGTTGAGACCTCTAAAATCAACGCATAAGCGGAGGGAGCCGTCCTTTTTCTTGACGAAGAGGACCGGGGCTCCATGAGGGGAAGTGGAGGGGCGGATGAAACCAATAGATAAATGTTCGTCAATAAAATCACGTAGAGCTCCAAGCTCCGATTGTGACAGGGAGTAAATGGTACCGACCGGAGGCTGACCGCCATCCTCTAGGTTAATCTGGAGGTCGTAAGGGCGGTGTGGAGCAAGTGTGTCAGCACGCGATTTACTGAAAACGTCAGTGAACTCGTGGTATTCCTCGGGGATGGACGAGAGGTCAGGCGGTTCCTCGGAGACAGAAGAGGACGCGGCCGATGCGGAGGCGGCGGAAAGATTGATTCGGAATTGTTGGGAGCCAGGGAGCTTGGCAGCGCGGATAAAGGCAGGAGCGTTTATCAAGGAGATGTGCGGTTTCGCAAGGGGGACAGATTGGGACGAGGTCCCGGACAGGGGTGGTGAACCTAGGTCAGGAGAGTCAGGGGCGGCCATAGGCGGAGCCGATGCGGGTGCGACGCAGGTAGAGACGGAAGCAGGATTCTCGAGTAGGGATGGCCGGAAAGTAATACTGCCCAAAGCCCAGTCAATCAACGGATTGTAGCGGGTGAGCCAGTTGTGTCCTAAGACCACAGAACAGGAAGAGTCGAGCTGGGTGACATAAGTGTCCAAAATGATAGATTCACCGGAGGGGAAGGATACAGGCAGTTGCGCAAGCTCCGTAATGTAGGCGTTTGAGGTCCCATCAAATAACCGAAGTTCAATAGCCGGGATGGACGAGGTTGGAATACTATGAGAACGAACGAAAGAAGAGTCCACAAAACAGTGAGTAGAACCACTATCAACAAGAGCTTTGAAAGGAGAAAAAGAAGAAGAAAAGTCAGAACTAACTACATTGTCCGTTGTAGAAAGCGGGTCCGAAGCGGAGAGTACAGGAGCGGAAACAGAGGGTAACAAAGTAACTAAAGGAGAAGTTAATGTAATATGAAGAGAGTTTGGATCGGAAAGAGCGGACGCATTGAGACGGAAACTCTCTGGAGCACAGCAGAGTTCAATGCGATCCTCAGTCTGTGCAGAGGCCTGAGGACTGCCGACTATTTTTCCGAGCTCGGGAGAGCCGGCGCGTCTGTCTCGGAAATCTGAGCCTGTCGGCCTTTAGCCTTGGCGTCAGGGAATTTCTTCTTGTCGCAGTTGGCAGCCCTGTGATTGGGATCTGCGCAGACAAGGCAGAGGTTATTGTCAAAACGTCGTTGACGTTCCTCGGGGGTTAATTTACCGTCCTTACCAAGTTTACTAGTAAGGTCGGACTTTGGCGGGGCCGATTTCTGACCGGCGGACGGGTTGGGCGGATTGCCCTTGAAGATGTTATTACTGGGGGTGCTGCCTTTGTTGTTACTGTTGGCAGACTTGGCGGCAGGTTGATGGTTTGTCGCGGTGGAAGGGGATGGGTTGCCTCCCGGTTTCCTAGAGGCGGTCGGGTCCGAAGCGGCTTTGGTGCGGGCCTTCTCGCGTTGGCGTTCCCAGTAGCGAGCATCGATCTTCATCGCTGCTGCTCGCATTTCGATGAAGGTGTCGGACTTGCCGTCGGGCCGATTGGACAGAATGTCCTGGATGCGGTCGGGGAGGCCTTTGTAGTAGCGGTGACAGAATACCTCATCACCCCAGCGGAGTTGGCCGGCCAGACGGAGAAAGTCGACGTTGTAGACGGCGATCTTTTCGTCATAGCGCATTCGGAGGGAGTCAAGCTGCTCAGCAGCTTCTCCGGTCGGATCCGCGGGACCGAAATTGGTCTGCAGTTCCAGGGTGAACTGATCCCAGTCCTCGATCCAATCGTGCATTATTCCGTGGTTGTCGGCCTCGTCGAGGCCGATTTCGAAGTGTTGCTGGGCCACGCCGGTAAGGTACGTCAACGCGAAGTTGACCTTGGTGGCGGGGATAGCGAACTGGGCCGGGTTAGTACGGAAGTAGAGTCGACATTGGAAGAGGAAAGGTTTGAGTTTGGTGGGGTCGGAACCTGTAAAGATGTCAGGTTCGCGAGCCTTGGTACGGGGGGTTCGGGGAGGCTGTGGGGGTTGAGAGTTCCCACGGCCGTCCATTTGATCGGCTATTCGTTGGAAAACTCGGAGCAGGAGTTGGTCATGGTCATTTTGGGTGTTGCCAGGCGGAATGTTGTTATTGTTGTCGTTGTTGTCTGACGGTTCGTCGTCGTCCGGGGGTCCGTCCCCATTGTCAGGGTAGTCGTCGGGATCACCAGGGTCGCTGGGATCGGGATTTGGGTCGGGGCCACCGTCGGGGCCGTCGGGAGTCTGGAATAGTGAAGGTTGAATATCTTCACTGAACCGGTCTGGAGTTGAGGGCACGATGGATTGTTGGCGAGGGGGAGAAACCCTCGGGGGGTCGGGTTGTAATTCCTCGGAAGGAGATTGTCGAATGATGCGTTTGCTACGGCGAGCGGCTGGAGTTACCCGAGTGCGGGGACGGGTGACTGTTCGAGAGACCATGGTTAGAAAGGATTAGAGTGTAATGGACAGGAGGAGTTTGAGTCTGATAATACTGTTAGAGCCGGTGCGGGTCGGAACCGAAGCGGAGGGTCGGGGTGGTATCCTTGGTATAAGGTAACCGGGGGACGGGACGACGTCAGTACGTAGACGGCGGGACCAAGGCGGAGTACTTCGGGCGGAGAGTGGACTTGCGGCCTCAGCTTATGTGCTGTGCCCTCCTACTGTCCGAGTCTGTATTTCAGGAAGTCGGAGCCGAAGCGGAGCGAGGCAGAGAGAGAGGAGGATAGGGAACAGGGGACTGGTCCGCTGCTCGATTCGATTATCAGACTGAGGAGTATAAGCCAAGTGCCTACGGTATATATACTACTAGCTCGACGAATTATGACTCGTACTGACTACGTGCGGAGCGAAGCGGAGACCCATATGGTTACAAGCGGATTACGAATAATTTCGAATGGAATGGAGACCAGTACGGGTATGGAGACTGGTAACGTATTCTGATTACGGACGGAGAATGGAGAACTGGACAATGGGAGCACCGAGGGTCAGGTGATCGTGGCACGTGTAGAGGTAGGTCGCGTGATCGGGGCGAAGGGTTGCGGTCGGAGCCAGTCGGGGCCGAGTCGGAGGGCATAGGGTTGTCGTGTGGAGCACACGTGGAGTCGAGAAGCCGAAGCCTAATGGTTAAGCTCTAGGTTTGGTGTGGATATGACAAATGGCCCGGATGACGCATGCTATTCTTAATCACATGCTGATAGGGAGCTATCGGAGGCGCTTCTTCCCACAGGAAGATTATTCCTGTTGCTGTGGGTTTCAGGAGGAAACTTGTGAGCACATGTTTCGGAGTTGCCTTAGGCACTCCATGGTGGGGGTCCCAGCTACGGTCGAGGCTCTCATTGCTTTCCTTGAGGCATCCCCGATAGCATTCGTGTTTGCTGAGAGGGCTGGGCCCCCCCTGGGGGGTATCGGCTAGTAGCTCTGCCTGGCGCCTGGTTGGGGCCAGGCCAGGGCATTGGTTATTCCCCCGCCATCCTCGGGCAGTGTGTAGGGATTTATGTGGGAATTGACCCCTAACCCCCATTAGGGGGGGGACCTCGCTCTGGTCTGGTTCCTGTGCCGTTTGCTGGGCGGTAGCCATCTTCCTGCCTCCGTTCACTTGGGGCGGCTTTGTCCTGGACATGGGGAAACGCATGCCTGCGTCCGCAGTCACGCGTTGTATGTACAGATACCCTGTAGTGTACAGCTCGGTCATTTGTACTGTAGTACATTGCTGCATGCGGCCTCCCTACACGGCCCGTGTAATAAATTGGAGATTTTTAAAAAAAAAAAAAAAAAAAAAAGAGGTCCAGGCCTAGCGAGTCCACCATTTCCAGCAGGGAGGCAGCAGCAGCGGGATTGTGAGGGGCCCATGGATCCCACTGCGGCGAGCAGTAGTTAAAGTCCC
This sequence comes from Lepiota brunneoincarnata, assembly GCA_023014365.1. Taxonomy (NCBI): domain Eukaryota; kingdom Fungi; phylum Basidiomycota; class Agaricomycetes; order Agaricales; family Agaricaceae; genus Lepiota; species Lepiota brunneoincarnata. The sequence continues at coordinate 14,021 of JAEBUN010000068.1, forward strand.
CTGACATAAGGGCGTACTGCAGGAGAGAGTCAACAGCATCCGCCAGATAGCAAATGCCCAACTGCCTATCGTCCAAGTAGATGTTGAGAAAGTACACAGCCTCCCCATGCAGGAATATGGAGACAGCCATGATGTCACAGTGATTGACGACATCACATCGAAGCGAGGGCCAGAGCCGCATCACCCTTTTACTCATTTCTACCTCTCCCAATGGCTTCCAGCACTCCCCATTTCGACAAATTGAACACTTCCAACTACCCTACATGGTCTGGAGAGATGGAGGCGTGGTTTCGAGCTTCTGGGCTGTAGAGAGTGGTATCTGGTTCTATGCTAAGTCCCTCACTCTCATCTCCCCCCACCAAAGAAGAATATCAGACTAAGGAAGCTTGGGAGGCTAAAGTGGACAAGGCAGCTGGCTGGCTGTTTCTAATGGTGGAACCTGACCAGAGGATCCATTTCAACTTGATTCAGGACGATCCTGTGAAGATGTGGAAGGCCCTAGAGCAAATACACCTCCAAAAGCATGCTGGGACGTGTTTTAATGTGTATGACGACTTATTCAGCATCAGGAAGCAAGAGGACGAGTCCCTGCAGGCTCTGATGAACAGGGTGGATGAAAATACTCGAAAAATTGTGAATCTCCACCCCTCTGAATTCACACTAGCCCAGCTGGATGAAGAACTGGCCTCTATGGCTCTCATCAGAGCCCTCCCTGCTGAGGAATTCTCCTCATTCACCTCTTCCCTCCTGCTCATGGACAAGCTTGACAAGGCTTCTGTGCACCAGGCCTTCGTCACAGAGGATGTTCAACATCGTAGACATGCTGGAGACACTGCAAGCTCCTCCCAGGCACTGGCAACACGCTCTGCACCCACTCCTTCATCGCTCCTTTCCCTCTTACCACCATCATCCCCCTCTTATATTATTTTCTACTCCTAATCTACAGGCAGCCATCCCGTTCTTAGTGGGTTGTCTACACTATTCCACCTCTCTTCACCCTTCTGGAGTGTCCCGGGGCTGTCTGGGGTTGTTGGGGAGTTGGGTGCGCCCTTGGCAAAGGTGCTTAATGGCTGGGTATGCTGGCCACCTGATGAGCTGGCAATTCTGGGCGGTCTCTGCTGGGGTCAGTGGATCCCTGGCTGGCCGAAATGGGTTAGGAGTCCCCCTGGGCATGTCCTGGGTGGGTTCGCAGTGGGACAACTGTGCTCCTCGCCAAGCTCTCGCGAAACCTGTAGCGAGTGCGCTTCCCCCAAATACCCCCTCACGAGTAGGGAGTCTCCCGCTTGAAAACGAGGGCACGCCCGCAAGGGACCGAGAGGATAGGGGACGGTAAGAGGGGGCATAGCCGTGAAAACAAGCCAACCGAGAGGACAGACCACCCCCCTCCTGCATTCTAAGCAAGTAAAGCTCAGCCGGGTGCAGGACGTTAGTAGGGATCACCCAAACTCCGGGGCAGCTCTCACGCTGCGACTTCCATCCCGGTAGCGGCCCCTGCAAGACAGTAAGCCCGGACAGTTATACGGGGATCCATGCTTATCGTAGATCTGGGCGACCGGATCTCGATCACGAACCGGCTGCTAGGTAACGGGAAGGTGGTCCAGGGGTCACGCCCTGGGTAGCCACTGGGCCATAGCGGTTCGTTCAGAGAATGGCAAACTGGCTCAAGAGATCAAGATCTGCTGTCGATCAATCCCGGGTAAGATCCAGGTTTATTGGTTTGAGTTGTTACCACGTCAGTGGTTCTAGTGTGAGCCTGTGAGTTGAGTGGTGGAGTTTAGCCCGCCTTGTACACCCTTTAGGAAGGCCTTCTGCACTGACCCACTACCCCGGGGATTACTTAGTTGGGAGGGCAATGGGTTTGGGGTGTTCCGCGTTTTTGCGCTGCCTCATGTAAGTCCAGCCCGTTGGCTTTAGTGCCGCACCAATTAGGGAGGCTGTTAGTGTGCCGACCCATGCCCCCGGGCGCACCACCTATAGGGAAGGCCCCCACCTGTGTCTATGGCGAGTAAAGCTCAGTCTGGCATGGGAGTAACAGGCGCCGTAGCACTCATCTTACGCCAAGCGGGCCATGTTGGGATCACATGGAGTTTGCCCGCAAGGGGCTCCTTGGACGGGTCCTGCGTGGTTCCTATTGCCATGTATGGATTCCGCATGTGGTATCATGAGGGTTTCCGCAACAAGGGAATCCTCAAGATGTTCAACTCCATGCAGCAGCATGCCGCTAACTGGATCATCGGTGCATTTCGCACGTCCCCAACCGAAGGGGCAGAGGCCCTGGCAGGCCTTCTGCCCTTCCGGCTGCATCTTAAGAAGCTGGCGTCCTGAACGATATTCCGGGTTGCTACTCTTGCAGCTAATCATCCGCTTCGGCCCTTGCTAGGCCATGAGTTTAGGGGGAGTTCTCTGGAACACCCGCGAGCCATCTCGACTCTCACCCCTGCACTTCGGCCTAAGGTGAAGAGTGCTCTTATGGAGGTACAGGCAGTGCTTCCGCAGCTTACTGAGCCCTTCTCCCCGTTCGCGGATGAGAACAGGCCAGGTCTCCGTCTTTTGGACCGCTTTTTGGAGCGGATCAAATTTAGACTCTACACTGTTGATCCGGAGGGGGATTCGAAGCAACGGCACCTCGATGGGCTGCACGCCTCCATTTGGAGGGCGCAGTCTGATCCGTCGTCTGTCTGTGTAGCGGCTGGTGCCCACAGGCTGCCATGCGGGAGGCTGCAGGCTGTCTCAGCAGCTTGCATGTTTGCAGGCGGGCGTTTGGGCAAGCAGGCCAGACAGGCTGCGGGGAGGGTTCTGCTCGCCGATGCGGAGCTCCACTCCATTCGGTTGGGAGTAAGCATGGTCCTGGACCGTGCGGAAACCGACCACATCTTCATCTACACCAGCTCCGCAGGCTCCACCCGCAGAGCTGTGGATCCTTCTGTACACGCTGGCCAGGCTCATTCCCTGGAGGTGTGTCGGTCCCTAGACCACTGGTTGTCTTCCAAGGCCCAGCGGACTGTTACCTTCTGGCAGGTGCCTACGGGCTCTGTTGCAGAACTTCACTCTGACGCTGTCAGGATGGCGAAGGAGCTCCATGTATCGCTGGGCACTCGCCCGGCGACTACTATCGACTCTCTCTGGGCTGAGGTCACGAGAGGGTGTATTGACGAATGGGTGAATATGTTTCGCTCGCCCCTTTATAGGGGGAGGAATTTCCTCCCCCTGCTGGACTCCCTTGGGAAGCCAATTCAACCCTCGTACCTCTCTGGAGGTGCGTGGCTCCAAGAAATCGGCCCCCGGATGTCTGTCGCTGGTACAGCGAGGGCCGCCCGCACCATACTCGGTCATGCCCCCATCAGGGAGTACCGTGCTAGATTCCATCCCCAGGAGGACCACTCCTGTCCCTGTGGGGTACGGCTTGAAACCCGTACTCACATACTCACTTCTTGTCCGAAGTATACGCGGCGTGGCGGCTTACCCCGCGACCTCGACGCCCTTCTGGGCTTTCTGGAACGCAATCCCTCCGCGTTTGCGTTCCTATCCCGGCCCCAAGGGGTGGGATAACTGGGGAGGGCCTTCGGGTTATTCCCCCCTCGCAGCTTCGGTCTCGAGGAACCGGTGGTTATTCACCCCCCGCCCTAGGGTGGGGTGTAGCGATTTATGGAGAATTGACTCCTAGCGCCCTTAGGGGCGGAGACCCAAAGTTCTTAGAGCCTTAGTCCGCGGGGTGTAGGGATTTATGGAGAATCGACTCCTAACCCCCTTCGGGGGGGGGACCTGTTGGCCCTATCCACCCCTCGTCTGCCACGCTCTGGTTTCCGTCGGGGTAGCGGACTCTTTGCCCACGCGCACTTCTTTACGGAGTGTAGCCTTTCGAGTCAGCGGGACTCTCTTCCCTACCTTTATTGGTAGTTATACCATGTACTAGTTGCTTTGTTGTAGTTAGTGCACATGGACTGCATTCGAGCACCGCGTTATAAATTGTTGATTTCAAAAAAAAAAAAAAAAAAAAAAACCCACTCCTTCATCTGGGAAATGCGAATTTTGTGACAAGCCTGGCCACACACTGCTCAAGTGCTACTCCTTTTTGGATGCCCAGAAGGATGCACATGAAAACACGTCAAAATTGTGCTCTAGACAGCCCAGGAACCATGCCAACAAGGCCCAGGATGTGTCACAAGACTCCCTGCCCTCTCCTGCATCTGAAAATGCACTCAGCACCACAGAATTTGCTGGAAACGTGAGTATAACCTCCCCCACACCTTCCCAGCTCTCCTCTGATGTTGATTGGCTTGCAGACTCAGGGGCTACTTCTCATATGACCCCACATCATCACTGGATGCATTCCTATGCTCCCCTTCACATTCCTGTCCGGTTAGCTGATGATTCAGTCATTTACTCAGCTGGGGTGGGCTCTGTGGTGTTTCAGCCAGTTGTAGGGGGAAAAGCGACAAGTGCAGTACAGTTTTCACAAGCTCTCCATGTTCCTCAGCTTCAGAGCAATCTCCTGTCTTGCCTCTACCTTACTAGGCATAAAGGCCTTAATATACACATCTCTGCTTCGTCTATAGACTTCCAGAGGGATAGGAAGACTTTGTTCTGTGCTAGGATCCGTTCTAACAATACTGCTGTGCTTGAGGGAGTCACCATTGCTTCCCAGCTCGCTTCTGCAGCCTCTATCGCTCTCCCTCTTGACTTGTCACTCTGGCACAGAAGGCTCATCCACCAGAACTATGCTAATGTGAAGAAGATGATCTCCCAGCAATTGGTGACTGGTCTCACTCTCACCTCTCAGACACCTCCCGATCCTGTTTGTGAACCTTGCTTGGCTGGCAAGATGCATGCTCCCTCATTTCCTCCCTTGACCAATCATACGCGCATGCTACTTGATCTTGTGCACTCAGATCTTCATGGACCACTCCCTGTACCTACCAATCGAGGTTACAAGTACTGGATCACATTCATTGATGACTCAACACGATTCCGAGCAGCTTACTTCCTAAAGAAGAAATTGGAGGCATTTGATGCATTTCACACTTTCAAGTCTTGGGCAGAGAACCAGCTCTCCTGCAAGATTCGCGCACTTCAGGATGATAAAGGGGGTGAATACATGTCTAATGCCTTCATCAAATTCACCACTGACTGTGGGATTGAGTGGAGACACTCTGCACGCAACTGGCTCCAACAGAATGGTTTAGCTGAACGCGCTAATCGGACAATGGGTGAGTGTATCACTGCGATGCTTGCTGAAGCCCATCTCCCTCCTTCATTTTGGGGCAAGTGCCTCACTGCAATGATTCATGTCTGGAATCGCCTCCCTACTGCTCCCCTTCCCAACACCACTTCTTATGAGGCCTTTTACAAACATAAGCCTGATGTTGCTCACCTACAAGTCTGGGGGTGCACTGCATACGTTCATGTACAGAAAGACAAGTGGATATCGCTTGGACCACACATGCAATGGTGTATATTCATTGGCTATCCTATTGGCTACAAGGTATGGAGGTTTTACAATCCTGTGACTAAACAAGTTGTGATCTCAGAGAGAGCCAACTTTGACGAATGGCACTTCCCTGGACTGTCTAGTGTGCAGATGACTGCACCATGTCCACTGGCTGTCCCATCTGCTCCATCTAACTTTCCCTCACATTCCAACTCCAATCCAGGATTTACTCCTCCACCTACTGCACCAACTCCATTACCACCCTCCTCTCCGCATTCTAAGGGAGTACCACCTCTTGACAATGAGGGGGTGTCTCCAGTCATTCCATCCATTCCTATTCATCCTCCTCAAGATGTACCACTCCCTGCTCCACCTCCTATCATTCCTCTTGTTCCTGCGCCTCCTCTTAATGTTGCACCACCTCCTGTACCACCATCACTCCCAACTGCTCCACAACGCTCTGCACGTGTGAGACAGTCACCTGGTGAGTGGTGGAAGGTCAGAGATCCTCCACCTCCTGTCCCTGACAGTGATAATGAGGAGGAAGCTGATCTAGCTGTTGAGGATGGCTTTCAAGATGTTGAGTTTGCTGGCAACACAGAGGACCCAGGCTTCCATACCTTCAAGGCTGCAATGTCTGCACCTGATGGGACTCAATGGCGAGGTGCCTGCAATGACGAGATGATGTCTTTGATGGGTAACAACACTTGGCAAATCATTGAGCTCCCTTCTGGCAAGACAGCTATCAACTCAGGTTGGGTGTTCTGAGTCAAGCTTAAGGCTGATGGCTCCGTGGAGCACTACAAGGCTAGGTTGGTCGCAAAAGGGTACTCTCAATGCCCTGGATTTGACTATACTGAAGTCTTTGCTCCCACATATCGCCTTGCATCCCTACGCCTCATTCTGGCCTTGGCAGCCAAAGAAGGCTATTCACTTTGTTCTATCAACATTTCATCTGCCTTCACTTATGGGGACTTGGATGAAGAGATCTACATGTGCCAACCTGAAGGCTACCATGAGGGTTGCAGTACGCCATGCTTGCGCCGGGCCATCCTGTTTGTGCCCTCCTTGGTTGGGGCTACAATGGAAATCTCCAGTCTCACATCCGGTCTATAGCCAGGCTCCCTCCCCGTGAGTTGATCAAGGTGAAGGGGCCTGTCGTCAATGCTAATCAGTGTCTTGCCACCCTCACCGGGCCTTTCAATGCCATTGCGCCGGAAGCCTGGCTGGGGCGTCGTCTCTTGGATGTGTACCCAGGTCGGGTCCACTTCCATTCGTACGACTGGGGGGCGGAGGACACCCTTGCGGCCCATGTCGCAGCTCTTGACTGGGTTCTCGCCCGGGTGCAGGCTGATCTGGTGGTTCTGGTGGCAGCGACAGACGCGAGTCTGCTGCCCGGCTGGGTCTGCCAGGCGGTTTTGGCCGCCCAAATTTTCCAGGGGCTGGACTGCACTCACGTGGTCCAGCTTCCAGGGGGGAAGGTCACAGCTCCCGAGGCTAAGCTTTTCGCTGTCCGGCTGGCGGTGTCCAAGGCAGTTACTGTCGAGGGTACCGCTGGCCTTGTCCTGTTCACCGACTTGATGGCTTTGGCCAGGCAGGCGGTGGACCCGTCAGTGCACTCCGCCCAGGGTCATTCCTTGGTGGTCTGCCACCTTCTCACCGAGTGGTTTGCTGGGGGTCCAGCCTGCTCGGTTCACTTCTGGGAGGTCCCTTTGCATGCAACGTGGCCTTTCTATACTCAGGTACATGACTTCGTGCAGTCGTTGCCTCCTGTTGGGGTAGGGGTGCGTCCCCGGGCCTCGCTTGACTACCTCCATAAGGAGGAAGTACATTTGTGTCAGGACTGCTGGATCGATTTGTTCCAGGATCCTGACCATCATGGGCATGGTTTCCTCCAGCTCACCAGGGACGACGACCGTCCCCTGCAGCCCACGTACCTCCACAGTGGGGTCTGGATCCCACACGCTCACTCGGTGTCAGTGATGGCCCAGATGATGTGTGCTATTCTTAACCATGCGCCGATAAGGAGCTATCAGAGGCATTTTTTCCCACAGGAAGATTATTCCTGTCGCTGTGGGTTTTGGGAGGAGACCTGTGAGCATGTGTTCCAGAGTTGCCCCAGGCACTCCATGGTGGGGGTCCTGGCTACGGTCGAGGCTCTCATTGCTTTCCTTGAGGCATCCCCAACCGCATTTGCATTCGCTGAGAGGGCTGGGCCCCCCCGGGGGGTATCAGCTAGTAGCTCTGCCTGGCACCCGGTTGGGTCTGGGCCGGGGCGTTGGTTATTCCCCCGCTATCTTTGGACGGCATGTAGGGATTTATGTGGGAACTGACCCCTAACCCCCATAAGGGGGGGGACCTCGCCTCGGTTTGGTTTCCATGCTGTGCGCTGGGCGGCAGCTGTCTTCCCGCCTCCGTTCGCTCGGGGTGGCTTTGTCCTGGGTATGGGGAAATGCATGCCCGCATCCGCGGTCATGCGTTGTGTGTACAGATACCCTGTAGCTTATGGCTCGGGTTGTACCGTAGTTAGTAGCTGCATGCGGCCTCCCTACGTGGCCTGCGTTATAAATTGGAGATTTAAAAAAAAAAAAAGGCTACCATGAGGGAGGTCCTAACCATGTTTGCAAGCTCACCAAGTCCCTCTATGGCCTTAAACAAGCTGCTAGACAGTGGAACAAGAAGCTACATGACATCTTTAGCTCTCTGGACTACACCAAGCTCAAGTCAGACAACTCTGTGTATGTTTACAGCAAGGGCAACATCCGTGTTATTGTTCCCATCTTCATTGACGACATCACACTTGTGTCCAAGAACAATCAAGCCATGGACAGAACAGTAGCTGAGCTGTCGAAACACTTCAAACTCTGTGATCTTGGTCTCACCTCCTTTCTTCTCAACATCCAGATCGCTCAGGACATCCCCAACCGCACCATCTCCCTTTCCCAATCACACTATATTGATTTTATGCTCAAACAGTTTGGTATGGATGACTGCAATCTTGTGAAGACTCCTATGAGTCCAGGAATTGACTTAGCCAATATTACAATCTCTTTTTTTTTTTTTTTTTTTTTGATCAACAATTTACGAGGTATAGGGCCCTCCCATGAGGGAGGACCCTATTGCTATGCACTCTTGCAAGGCAAGCACTGGATGCACCAGACCCTGGAATCAACTTAGACTCTAACCTGGCTTAGTCAGTCAGGAGAACCGACAGAGGATTTAGTGCACTTGAGCCAGATCGTGGGAGACTATCCTGGCCCGCTACGGCTCACGCTTTGCCAGGGAGTTAGTATAGAGCCCTGGTTACTGGGCTTCCCATTCCCAGGCAGGTGGTTCGCTGAAGCCAACCAGCACAGATCCCCTTGTGCCGCCCACTTTGGATGGAACACCCATGGGGGATCTAACTCTAGGGCATGCCCAGATGCGGACTCACCCAGAGCTCCAAGGTCCGGGCGGCGGACCTCCCCAATCAGCAACCCCTATGGGAGAAGCCATGGGTAACCTCAAAGCCCCAGTGCCCCACCCTTTGCCACCCAACCAGATACCTACTACCATGGACTAACAACCGGTACTTACTTGGCTTAAGCCGGCAGCACCCGGACCAAGTGTTCCCATGTGGGGGGTTACCTGGCCCCTTATCAGGACGTTCGATCTGTTTTTGTTAGAATTCCCCTACTTACCGTGCCCTGTACTTTTGCTCCCTTATTGGGCACAGCCGATCTGGTCTGATCAAGATCAATCCAGATCCGCCACTTTGGGCTCCAACAATCTCTCCCCCAGATTTATCCCAGATCGGCGATTGCCAGTCACCAAATCGAGAACTGAGATCAAAGAGACTACTGAATTTCCTTGGAGATAGTTTACCCACCCGAAGAACCGAGCACACGGTAGTATCTGATGACAACCGTGCGACCTTTCCCCACTTCACAGGTATGGAGGATGAGAGGGAATCGAACCCCCAACCTTTCTAGCAGCTGTGCACAGCCACCTCTCCCCATCTTTAGTGATCAAAACCACTGGGCTAGAGGGGCCCCAGGGCGTTAGGAGTCAATTCTCCATAAACTGCTACACCCTGCCCAAAGGGTGGGGGGCGAATAACCACCGGCTCTTCGAGGCTGAAGCCCATGAGGGGGGAATAACCTGAAGGCCCTCCCCAGTTATCCCACCCCTTGGAGCTGGGATAGGAACGCAAACGCAGAAGGATTATGTTCCAGAAAGCCCAGAAGGGTGTTGAGGTTGTGGGGTAGGCTGCCACACCGCATATACTCTGGACAGGAGGTGAGAATGTGAGTGCAGGTTTCAAGCTGCAACCCACAAGGACAGGAGTGGTCCTCCTGGGGGTGGAATCTTGCATGGTACTCCCCTATAGGGGCATGACCGAGTATTGTGCAGACTGCCCATGCTGTGCCAGCAACAGACATCCGAGGACCGATTTCTTGGAGCTAGGTACTGCCAGAGAGGTACGAGGGTTAGAGAGGCTTCCCGAAGGAGTCCAGTAGGGGGAGGAAATTCCTCCCCTGATACAAGGGTAAGCGATGCTTCTTTCCCTCTTACCACCATTATCTCCACTTTACATTATTTTCTACTCTTAATCTACAGGCAGCCGTCCCTTTCTTAGTGGGCTGTCTACACTATTCCTACCCTCTTCACCCTTCTGAAGCATCCCAGGGCTGTTTGGTGCTGCTGGGGAATCGGGTGGGCCCTTGGCAAAGGTGCTTAATGGCTGGGTATGCTGGCCACCTGATGAGCTGGCGGTTCTGGACAGTCTCTGCCAGGGTCAGTGGATCCCTGGCTGGTCAAAATGGGTTAGGAGTCCCCCTGGGCACGTCCTGGGTGGGTTTGCAGTAGGACAACCGCGCTCCTCACCAAGCTCTTGTGAAACCTGTAGCGAGTGCACTTCCCCCAAATACCCCCTCGTGAGTAGGGAGTCTCCCGCTTGAAAATGAGGGCACGCCCGCAAGGGACCGAGAGGATTGGGGATGGTAAGAGGGGGCATTGAGGTGAGAACAAGCCAACCAAGAGGACAGGCTACCCCCCTCCTGCATTCCAAGCAAGTAAAGCTCAGCTGGATGCAGGACGTTAGTAGGGATCACCCAAACTCCAGGGCAGCTCTCATGCTGTGACTTCCATCCTGGTAGTGGCCCCTGCAAGATGGTAAGCCCAGACAGTTATACGGGGATCTGTGCTTATCATAGATCTAGGCAACTGGATCTTGATCACGAACCGGCTGCTGGGTAATGGGAAGGTAGTCCAGGGGTCAAGCCCTGGGTAGCCACTGGGCTGTAGCGGTTTGTTCAGAGAATGGCGAACCGGCTCAAGAGGTCAAGATCTGCCATCAATCAATCCTGGGTAAGATCTGGGTTTATTGGTTTAAGTTGTTACCATGTCAGTAGTTCTAGCGTGAGTCTGTGGGGTGAGTGGTGGAGTTTAGCCCACCTTGTACACCCTTTAGGAAGGCTTCATGCCAACCCACTACCCTGGGGATTACCTAGTTGGGAGGGCAACGGGTTTGGGGCGTTCTGCAATTTTGCGCCGCCTCATGTAAGTCCAGCCCGTTGGCTTTAGTGCCGCACCAATTAGGGAGGCTGTTAGTGTGCCGACCCATGCCCCTGGGCACACCACCTATAGGGGAGGCCCCTGCCTGTGTCTATGGCGAGTAAAGGTTAGTCTGACATGGGAGTAATGGGTGCTGTAGCACTCATCTCATGCCAAGCAGACCATGTTGGGGCTATGCAGAGTTTGCCTGCAAGGGACTCCTTGGATTGTGCTGAAACTGATCACATCCTTATATACACAGGCTCTGCCTGCAGAGCTGTTGATCCCTCTGTGCACACCGGCCGGGCTCATTCCCTGGAGGTGTGCCGGTCTCTGGATTGCTGGTTGTCTGCCAAGGCCCAGCGAACTGTCACTTTCTGGCAGGTGCCTTTGGGCTCTGTTGCAGAGCTTCATTCCAACGCTGTTGCGATGGCAAAGGAACTCCATGTCTCGCTGGGCGTTCGCCCAGCGACTACAATTGACTCCCTCTGTGCTGAGGTCACGAGGGGGTGCATTGATGAGTGGGTGAATATGTTTCACTTGCCCTTGTATCGGGGTAGGAACTTCCTCCCCCTGCTGGACTCCTTCGGGAGGCCTCTTCAACCCTCGTACCTCTCTGGCAGTACTTGGCTCCGAGAAATTGGTCCTCAGATGTCTGTTGCTGGCACGGTGTGGGCAGTCTGCACTATACTCAGTCATGCCCCTATAGGGGAGTACCACACTAGATTCCACCCCCAGGAGGGTCACTCCTGTCCCTGTGGGTTGCGGCTTGAAACCCGCACCCACATCCTCACCTCCTGTCTGGAGTATACACGACGTGGTGGCTTACCCCACAACCTCAACGCCCTTCTGGGCTTTCTGGAATGCAATCCCTCCACTTTTGTGTTCCTATCCCGGCCCCAAGGGGTGGGATAACTGGGGCGGGCCTTCAGGTTATTCCCCCCTCGCAGGCTTCGGTCTCGAGGAGCTGACAGTTATTTGCCCCCCATCCTTGGGCAGGGTGTAGCAATTTATGGAGAATTGACTCCTAACACTCCTAGGGGTGGAGACCTGAAGCTCTTAGAGCTTTAGTCTGAGAGGTGTAGGGATTTACGGAGAATTGACTCCTAGTACCCTTAGGGGCAGGGACCTGATGGCCCTATCCACCCCTCATCTGTCGCGCCCCGGTTTCTGTCAGGGTAACAAACTCTTCACCCACACGCACTTCTTTATGGAGTGTAGCCTTTTGAGTCAGCGGGACTCTCTTCCCTACCTTCATTGGTAGTTATACCATGTATTAGTTGCCTTGTACATAGCTAGTGCACATAGACTGCATTCGAGCACCGCATTATAAATTGTTGATTTCAAAAAAAAAAAAAAAAAAGAGCACCCAACGATACATGGAGCTCTTTTGCCATCGCAACAGTGTTGGAGTGAAGTTCTGCAACAGAACCCGAAGGCACCTGCCAGAAAGTAACAGTCTGCTGGGCCTTGGCAGACAACCAGTAATCCAGAGACCGGCACACCTCCAGGGAATAAACCTGGCCAGTGTGCACAGAGGGATCAACAGCTCTGTGGGCAGAGCCTATGTATATAAGGATGTGATCAGTTTCAGCACGATCCAAGACCATGCCTACTCCCAATTGAATGGAGTGGAGCTCTGCGTCAGCGAGCAGAACCCTCCCATGGCCTGCCTGGCCTGCCTAACTGTTAGGGGAAGTAAGAGCACCGGAACCAAGTTGATATTTGGGTGGCGAATACAATCGACACCCACACTACTTATATACATAGAGGCCTGCGCACAGACTGGGTAGCCAAACACTACGTAGCTACTAGAACATAATGTACGCAAACAATATACAAACAACATCAGTCGCACGTGGGTTAGACTCGGGGATGGGGGTGGCCGAAGGCCGAGGCTGGGCTTAGGCATTGGGCATCGGCTAGAGAGGCCGAGCACGGATACCCAACCACAGACCCCTAGACGTACCTTGCGTAAGGGGGTATAGTCCCCTTACACTAACCAGGTGCCTGCCTGCAAACATGCAAGCCACCAAAACAGCCTGCAGCTTCCCATGGGCACCAGCTGCTATGCAAGCAGACGATGGGTCAGCCTGCGCTCTCCAGATGGAGGTGTGCAGCCTGTCAAGATGCTGTTGCTTTGAATCCCCCTCTGGATTAACGGTGTAGAGCATGAATTTGATCTGCTCTGAGAAGCAGTCCAAAAGTTGGAGACCTGGCCTGTTCTTGTCTGCAAATGGGCTGAACGGCTCAGTAAGCTGCGGAAGTACTTCCTGTACCTCCATGAGAGCACTCTTCACCCTGGACCGAAGCGCCGGGGTGAGAGACAAAATAGAATGAGGGTGCACCGGGAGCTCCCTCTAAACTTGTGGCCCAGCAAGGGCTGAAGTGGATGATTTGCCACAAGTGTGGTGACCTGGAATATTGTTCAGGAAGCCAACTTCTTGAGATGCAGCTGGAAGGGCAGAAGGCCTGCAAGGGCCTCTGCCCCCCCAGAGAGGGATGTGTAGAATGCACTGATGATCATCGCTTCTTGATCTGGTACTTCCACCAGCAACATGCACAGCCACACCCACCTTGATGCTAAACCTCTTGTCCTGCACACCCCTGCTATTAGATCCCCCTAGTGGTACCAGCATCCTCACATGTCTTCCTCCGCCTTGCAACAGACAGTGCAAGGAGGGGCGGATCACCTGCAAGCAATAGTGGAGTCATTTGAGCTCACCACAGAGTACTTGGTAAAGCACACCGAGCATCCCTTCTTGGACTTCAACCGCCATCAACTCACTTGCACAGCCACCACCTACCCCTACCATCGTCCTCTGCAACGAGCTCTGCTTGCTTGATCTATGATCTTAAAGTCCTACGCACATGCCTCCAAGGTCTACTCACTCCACTCAGGGGGTGGGAGCTTCTCCGCCACCAGATCCCTCGTCACCAGACCCTCTCACCATGGCTCTTTCTCACACTCAGGATGCCCCCCCCAGCTCCTCTCAACCCGGCTACAGCTCTGCATCGCAGGCTACTGCCCCTGCTCTGGCTGCCAAGGCCCCCAAGAGATCTCGTGAGTCCGTCATCTACCCGGATGATGCCCCAGTGACCCCTCATCCCAAGCACACCCACACACCCAAGCCGTCCACCTCCTTCAGGTAGGACCTCAACCTCAAATTGGTCTCCAGTTCTGCCAGGATGGCTGTCGACACCCCTGGCCCCAAGCCATCCCCCGGCCCCACCTTTGCTGCAGATGAGGAGGAGAACCCCAACTTCATCCCCACCTTTCTCGCCCTTTCCCACAGTCTTGCAGATGTAGAGGGTGAGACTGGGATCGTGGCAGACACACTTGACACAGTCACCCTTTGGCTGGAGAGAGCCAAGAGGGTGCGTCTTTCTGAGGGCAGCAGCGTGGAGGTCACCCACTCCCTGGCCAGGCTCTTCCACAAGGTGGAGGAGCATGACTGGGATGATATCCCCTTTACAGAGGGTGAGCGCACCCATAGGCTCCACAAGTGGGCCTCTGAGGTGTATGGTCTGTCCAGGCTGGGCACCCCCACCCCTGCGCAAGGGAGGGGCAAATGGCTGGACTCTGCTGTGACTGCTGCTCCTGTTGGGGTGGCAGGCAGTATGCACGCCCCCTCTCCTAGGGCCTCTGTGGCTCCTATAGAGGTGGATGGCACTTCACGGGCTGGTGGCTCTTGCCACCCCCCTGTGGAGGGTAACCCCCCCCTGCTTCCCCCCCCCCCCCCCCCCCCGGCAGAGGATCTGGGGCATTTTCCTGTGGGGTACGCACATCCTGCACCTACCCAGCAATTGTTCAGGAACCTGGCCCGTATGGGGTTGGGCAATCCTGTCCCAGTGGCTCGCAACCCCAGTGCAGGGCAGCGGCCATCTCGCATCAGGGCGGTGCATGCTGCCCTCGTTCCTCCGCTGTTGGTAGTGGACAGGGCTCAGCTGGCTGCTAGGCCGCCCCCCAGTCCCCCCCCTCTGTGTGTCAACTTGGCTACCAAGCCTCATTCCCCATCCTGCACCTATGCAGCTGCGGCTGTCTCTTCGCCGTCGGGTCTCATCGACCTGGTGCATGCTATTCCAGGGCTACCTTCTCATAAGGTGGTCTCGTTTCATTGGCAGGCGGCAGCCACCCAGCAGCCACCCAAGGCTCCTAAGCCTAGGATGACTATGTCTGGGCTTTTGCACAAGCAGGTCATGCTCACCCTTGTGAGGGGCAGTCTCCCAGTTAACCTGGGCCCTGTCATCTGCACAGAGATTCATCGAGTGGCTGCCACTGCTCTAGCTTCTGCAGGCTTGCTCATTTGTATTGAGTGGGTCCAGCAGATGGATGCGCATGTAGCCTGCTACACCACCACTGTGCCCAGCAAACTGGACATTGGCACTATCAGGAATGCGGTCTGCGCAAACTGGCCTCAGGCTGTTATGGACATGAACCTTCCTCAGTCAAAGAGTTACCTTAAGCTCCTCGACATGCCTATGTTCCGGGGCAGTCAGCCTTGGCTCACTCCCAACAGGGTTGTCAAGGCCATGCAGTGCTCTGTGCGGTCTGAGTATTTCATGCTGGCCACCAGGCTGCACATTGTCAAGAACTTGAGGGCCACTAATACGGCCACCATGTTTTTTGAAATCTGGAACTCTCAACAGAGCTCCAATGCGAAGACTGTCTCTCGGTGAGTAATCACTATTGATGGCACTCCGTGCAGGATTATTCCCATGAAGGCCAATCCCAGTGTTCCCCTCTGCCAGTGCTGCTGGAAGTGGGGGCACCCCTCTCTAGCCTGCCAATGCGAGGCTATCCGCTGCTCGCACTGCGGTGGTCCATATTCCCTGACTAACCATTGGGCATTTGCCTCATGCTGCAAGGGCCAGCCCAACCATAGGCTGCCTATTGCCCCTACCCCTGCTGACTGCCCCTGCCCCCACACCCCTGTGTGTGTGAACTGCAGTGGTGCTCACGCTGCGTTAGCTTCGGCCTGCCCATTCTGGGCTCACTGCTTTGATTAGGAGTGGATTGAGCACCAGTATGATTCTCCAGTAAGGGTTCGTTCCCCACTGCATCAGCCTCACTTACCCCAATGAATAGGGACCATCAGGAACCTAGGAGTTTGAGGCAGGCTTGTTGTATCTGGTCTCAGAATGTATTTCATAGTTACATTCTTGTAGACACTTTACTTGAACAATTCAAGGACGATGTGGATATGTTCCTATTACAGGAGCCACCCTGGTGCTCCATCCATCGCATTCTGTCCTCCTCTGACCCTGATGGGGATGAGGTTGTCAGGGTGCCCAAGCATCCAGAGTGGCTGTGCCTGTTCCACCCTCCTTCTTCCCCGGATCAACCTCCTCAGGTTATGGCATATGTGCATAACCAGATAATGCGGCTCCAGCCCTTGCTTCAACATGACATCATCAATCACTGTGACATCATGGCTATCTCCATGTTTTTGCATGGGGAGGCTGTGTACTTCCTCAATATCTATTCGGACGACAGGCAGTTGGGTATCCGCTATCTGGCAGATGCCGTTAACTCTCTCCCACAGTGTGCCCTCATGTTGAGGGACTTTAACTACTACCACGTGCTGCAGTGGGACCCATGGGCTCCCCACAACCCCACTGCTGCTGCCTCCCTGCTGGAAACAGCAGATTCGTTGGGCCTGGACCTCTCACTTCCTGAGAACCCTGGCCCCACACACTTCCCCTTCGAGGAGGGGCTTGCTCCTACCATGATCAACCTTGTATTTGCGAGGGTGGCTGCAGGCCATTTGCCACTTCCCATGCAGTGTCCTGATCTGTGGGGTCAATCTGACCATTGCCCCCTTCAGATCACTGTCCCTCTGGAAGCCTTCAAGGAGGCTGTGCCCAGGCACTCACTGAGGCGGGACTTGGACAAGAAGGCCAAGTTCCTTGCTGAGGTCTCAACAGGGCTTATGGGTCTGGACTTTCCGGACCTGGGCTCATCCGGCAGGATTGATAAGGTGGCTATGGCCATCTCTGCGGTCTTCTCCGGGGCATGGCTTGCCCACTCCAAGGAGATCTGTGTCATCTCACGGTCCAAGCCATGGTGGGATGACGAGTGCTCATGCACTTATGCAGCGTATTCTCGGTCCTGGGACCAGGAGGATGCTTGTATGTTTAAGCGGACCTGGAAGGCTGCCAAGCGCAAGTTCTTTGATAAGTGCATTGAGGAGATTGCTTCCACCAACAAGCACCCCTGGGACCTGATGGATTGGGTTAGAGTGTGCAAGTTGCCTCCCTGCAAGGTGATCTGCTATCATGATCGCCCCTGCAATACTCTCAAGGAGCTTTGGGAAGGGCTCCATGGCTCTTACAATGCTGCCAACAATTGTCTGATCAATGTCAGGGTTCTTGATCAGATCAATCCACTCCTGCCATGGGAGTGGCCAGTCTTCTCTGATTTGGAGATGCACAAGGCCTTGTGTGCATGCTCCTCCTTGTCATCACCCGGTCTGGACCACATCACATGGACGCACCTCAAGTCTGTTCTGGCAGGCCTGACAGTTACACGTTTGGTCTGTCGGATTGCTGATGCCTGCATGGAGTGCAGGCATTGGCCTTGTCACTTTAAGGAGAGTGTGTCAGTTATCATACCGAAGCCTGGCAAGCCCTCCTATGCTACTCCGAAGGCATTCAGACCGATCGTCCTTCTTAATACTCTTGGTAAACTTATCAAGAAAATGATCTCACACCGCTTGCAGTTTGAGGCTGTTAAGTTTGGCATGTTCCATCCAAACCAGTTTGGCGGTGTGATCCAGCAGTCCACTGATGCATCCATGCGGTCCGGCTTCTGGGAGGGAAGGTTACAGCTCCCAAGGCCAAGCTTTTTGCCATCCAGCTGGTGGTGTCCAGGGCAGTTACTGTCAAGGGCGCTGCTAGTCTTGTCCTGTTCACCGACCCGATGGCCTTGGCCAGGCGGGCGGTGGACCCATCAGTACATTCTGCCCAGGGTCACTCCTTGGTGGTCTGCCACCTTCTCACCAAGTGGTTTGCCAGGGGTCCAGCCCGCTCGGTCCATTTCTGGGAGGTCCCTTCATGCACGAGGTGGCCTTTCCATACTCAGGTGCACAACTTTGCTAGGTTGTTGCCTTTTGTTGGGGTAGGGGCTTGTCCCCAGGCCTCGCTTGACTACCTCCGTAAGGAGGAAGTACGTTCATGTCAGGACTGCTGGATTGACTTGTTCCAGGATCCTGACCATTGTAGGCATGGTTTCCTTCAGCTCGCCAGGGATGACGACCGTCCCTTGCAGCCCACATATCTCCATGGTGTTATGCTGGTTAGGCATCTGCAAGGCTCAATGCGATTAACAACAAGTTAACTGTTGAGTAATGCGAGCAAGTCTAAGGTGATGCCAAAGAGCAGGAACAAATACTGTGTATAATAAGACAAAGCTAGAGATTACAAGTAATATCTAGGTCTATATATACTACTGGGGCGATTGGCATGTGATAAAGGTGAGAATCACATGCAAATGAGTGGAAATCACAAGCCAAAGGTGAACTAACTATAGATGAATGGCGGCATGTGATAAGTAAATATAACTGAGCACTGACAGTGGGCGGTGACATGTGATAAGCGAAAATAAACAGGTGGATGTGTAAGAGGGAAAATGGTAACATTACCCCCTTTTAATCTTCAAACTCTGTTTCAAAGCCAACAAGCAGCAGGGTACGGGCGTTGGGTATGGATCGTGGAAGTAGTCGTTTCTAGTCATAGCCATAACCATTGTAGGCATAGTCGTAGTCGTTGTATTGGCCATCGCCAATGATATCGTACATTTGTCCAAAGGTATTGGGATAGCGTTGTGCCATCCTTTCAAGTGCAGCGTTTCGTTGATTCTGGTGATAAATGGGGCAAGTTTGCATGTAATGTCTGGGCACGGAGCAGTTGCAGTGGTGGCAGGTGTATTGGGGGCAACTGTGTGCCCAGTGGCCAATTTGATGGCACTCGAAACAGCGATTTCTTCCAACATCGTACAAATGGGTTGTCGTGGCTTGGGGTGTGATGGTGGGGGTAGTACAATGTTGAGGGGGTCTTTGGGGTTGTCATATCCACACCAAACCTAGAGCTTAACCATTAGGCTTCGGCTTCTCGACTCCACGTGTGCTCCACACGACAACCCTATGCCCTCCGACTCGGCCCCGACTGGCTCCGACCGCAACCCTTTGCCCCGATCACGCGACCTACCTCTACACGTGCCACGACCACCTGACCCTCGGTGCTCCCATTGTCCAGTTCTCCATTCTCCGTCCGTAATCAGAATACGTTACCAGTCTCCATACCCGTACCGGTCTCCATTCCATTCGAAATTATTCGTAATCCGCTTGTAACCATATGGGTCTCCGCTTCGCTCCGCACGTAGTCAGTACGAGTCATCATTCGTCGAGCTAGTAGTATATATACTGTAGGCACTTGGCTTGTACTCCTCAGTCTGATAATCGAATCGAGCAGCGGACCAGCTCCCTGTTCCATATCCTCTCCTCTCTTCTGCCTCGCTCCGCTTCGGCTCCGACTTCCTGAAATACGGACTAGGACAGTAGGAGGGCACAGCACATAAGCTGAGGCCGCAAGTCCAACCCCCGCCCGACGTACTCCGCCTCGGTCCCGAAGTCTACGTACTGACTTCGCCCTGTCCCCCGGTTACCTTATACCAAGGATACCACCCCGACCCTCCGCTTCGGTCCCGACCCGCACCGGCTCTAACAGTATTATCAGACTCAAACTCCTCCTGTCCATTACACTCTAATCCTTTCTAACCATGGTCTCTCGAACAGTCACCCGTCCCCGCACTCGGGTAACTCCAGCCGCTCGCCGTAGCAAACGCATCATTCGACAATCTCCTTCCGAGGAATTACAACCCGACCCCCCGAGGGTTTCTCCCCCTCGCCAACAATCCATCGTGCCCTCAACTCCAGACCGGTTCAGTGAAGATATTCAACCTTCACTATTCCAGACTCCCGACGGCCCCGACGGTGGCCCCGACCCAAATCCCGATCCCAGCGACCCTGGTGATCCCGACGACTACCCTGACAATGGGGACGGACCCCCGGACGACGACGAACCGTCAGACAACAACGACAACAATAACAACATTCCGCCTGGCAACACCCAAAATGACCATGACCAACTCCTGCTCTGAGTTTTCCAACGAATAGCCGATCAAATGGACGGCCGTGGGAACTCTCAACCCCCACAGCCTCCCCGAACCCCCCGTACCAAGGCTCGCGAACCTGACATCTTTACAGGTTCCGACCCCACCAAACTCAAACCTTTCCTCTTCCAATGTCGACTCTACTTCCGTACTAACCCGGCCCAGTTCGCTATCCCCGCCACCAAGGTCAACTTCGCGTTGACGTACCTTACCAGCGTGGCCCAGCAACACTTCGAAATCGGCCTCGACGAGGCCGACAACCACGGAATAATGCACGATTGGATCGAGGACTGGGATCAGTTCACCCTGGAACTGCAGACCAATTTCGGTCCCGCGGATCCGACCGGAGAAGCTGCTGAGCAGCTTGACTCCCTCCGAATGCGCTATGACGAAAAGATCGCCGTCTACAACGTCGACTTTCTCCGTCTGGCCGGCCAACTCCGCTGGGGTGATGAGGTATTCTGTCACCGCTACTACAAAGGCCTCCCCGACCGCATCCAGGACATTCTGTCCAATCGGCCCGACGGCAAGTCCGACACCTTCATCGAAATGCGAGCAGCAGCGATGAAGATCGATGCTCGCTACTGGGAACGCCAACGCGAGAAGGCCCGCACCAAAGCCGCTTCGGACCCGACCGCCTCTAGGAAACCGGGAGGCAACCCATCCCCTTCCACCGCGACAAACCATCAACCTGCCGCCAAGTCTGCCAACAGTAACAACAAAGGCAGCACCCCCAGTAATAACATCTTCAAGGGCAATCCGCCCAACCCGTCCGCCGGTCAGAAATCGGCCCCGCCAAAGTCCGACCTTACTAGTAAACTTGGTAAGGACGGTAAATTAACCTCCGAGGAACGTCAACGACGTTTTGACAATAACCTCTGCCTTGTCTGCGCAGATCCCAATCACAGGGCTGCCAACTGCGACAAGAAGAAATTCCCTGACGCCAAGGCTAAAGGCCGACAGGCTCAGATTTCCGAGACAGACGCGCCGGCTCTCCCGAGCTCGGAAAAATAGTCGGCGGTCCTCAGGCCTCTGCACAGACTGAGGATCGCATTGAACTCTGCTGTGCTCCAGAGAGTTTCCGTCTCAATGCGTCCGCTCTTTCCGATCCAAACTCTCTTCATATTACATTAACTTCTCCTTTAGTTACTTTGTTACCCTCTGTTTCCGCTCCTGTACTCTCCGCTTCGGACCCGCTTTCTACAACGGACAATGTAGTTAGTTCTGACTTTTCTTCTTCTTTTTCTCCTTTCAAAGCTCTTGTTGATAGTGGTTCTACTCACTGTTTTGTGGACTCTTCTTTCGTTCGTTCTCATAGTATTCCAACCTCGTCCATCCCGGCTATTGAACTTCGGTTATTTGATGGGACCTCAAACGCCTACATTACGGAGCTTGCGCAACTGCCTGTATCCTTCCCCTCCGGTGAATCTATCATTTTGGACACTTATGTCACCCAGCTCGACTCTTCCTGTTCTGTGGTCTTAGGACACAACTGGCTCACCCGCTACAATCCGTTGATTGACTGGGCTTTGGGCAGTATTACTTTCCGGCCATCCCTACTCGAGAATCCTGCTTCCGTCTCTACCTGCGTCGCACCCGCATCGGCTCCGCCTATGGCCGCCCCTGACTCTCCTGACCTAGGTTCACCACCCCTGTCCGGGACCTCGTCCCAATCTGTCCCCCTTGCGAAACCGCACATCTCCTTGATAAACGCTCCTGCCTTTATCCGCGCTGCCAAGCTCCCTGGCTCCCAACAATTCCGAATCAATCTTTCCGCCGCCTCCGCATCGGCCGCGTCCTCTTCTGTCTCCGAGGAACCGCCTGACCTCTCGTCCATCCCCGAGGAATACCACGAGTTCACTGACGTTTTCAGTAAATCGCGTGCTGACACACTTGCTCCACACCGCCCTTACGACCTCCAGATTAACCTAGAGGATGGCGGTCAGCCTCCGGTCGGTACCATTTACTCCCTGTCACAATCGGAGCTTGGAGCTCTACGTGATTTTATTGACGAACATTTATCTATTGGTTTCATCCGCCCCTCCACTTCCCCTCATGGAGCCCCGGTCCTCTTCGTCAAGAAAAAGGACGGCTCCCTCCGCTTATGCGTTGATTTTAGAGGTCTCAACCATATTACCAAGAAGGACCGCTATCCCCTTCCGCTCATCTCCGACCTCTTAGACTCCCCTCACAAAGCTCGCGTATATACCAAGATCGACCTCCGCCACGCCTACCATCTTGTCCGCGTTGCTGACGGCGACGAATGGAAGACCGCCTTTCGGACCCGCTACGGCTCCTTCGAATGGATGGTTATGCCTTTCGGCCTCACCAATGCCCCCGCCACCTTCCAGCGGTTCATGAACGATATATTCAAGGACATGCTCGACGTCTGCGTTACTATCTACCTTGACGACATTCTGATATACTCCGACAACCATAGTATCCATCGTGACCAAGTCAAGGAGGTCCTCAAGCGGCTCCGCCAACACGGTCTATACGCCCGCCCTGACAAATGCCAGTTCCACTCTGACACAGTGGAATATCTCGGCTACATTCTCTCCCCCGACGGCCTCCGAATGGACCAATCTAAGGTCAAGACCATCCAGGAGTGGCCTGAGCCTAAGAAAGTCAAGGACATCCAGTCCTTCTTAGGCTTCGCCAATTTCTACCGTCGCTTCATTCACGGATACTCCGACATCGTCGTTCCGCTCACTCGCCTCACCCGCAAAGACGTGAAGTGGAATTTTACTGATGATTGTCGCGAGGCCTTTAACTCCCTGAAGGAAGCATTTATCTCCGCCCCCGTCCTCACTCCTTGGGTCCCCGACGCTCAGATCATTGTCGAGACCGACGCCTCCGACTACGCCCTTGCGGCAATCCTCTCTATCGTCACCGACAATGGGGAGGTCCATCCCGTTGCATTCCATTCCCGCACCTTTAACACGGCCGAACTCAACTATGACACTCACGACAAGGAACTCCTGGCGATATTCGAAGCCTTTCGCATCTGGCGGCACTATCTCGAAGGTGCCCCCCTTGCTATTGATGTGGTCACTGACCACAAGAACCTCGAATACTTCTGCACCACCAAGATCCTGACTCGCCGCCAAGCTCGTTGGTCCGAGTTCCTATCCCAATTCCACCTCGTCATCCGTTTCCGACCCGGCCACCTCGGCACCAAGCCTGACGCCCTAACTAGACGATGGGACGTCTACCCTAAAGGGGGGAATAGCGACTATGCATCAGTCAACCCGCACAACTTCCGGCCTGTGTTCACTCACGAACAGCTCGTGGCCTCCGTCCGTGCCACCACTCTTTACGCCCCTTCCCTTCGTGCAGCTGTAGTCATGGACCTCGATCAGCTACACCGCGATATTCTCGCCGCCCTACCAGCGGATCCGACCGCTTCCGCCCATCTTGCCAGCCCAGAAGGCCGTTGGTCAGTTAATGATAAAGGTTTCCTCCTCTTAGACGACAGAATCTACGTCCCTGACACCGACAATCTCCGACTTTGGGTCCTCCAGTACAAGTATGATCACGTCCTAGCCGGCCACTTCGGTCAGAATAAAACGCTGGAACTCATCCGGTGCGAATACACCTGGCCTAGCATCCGCACCTTCGTCAAGGATTTCTGTAAGTCTTGCGTCACCTGTATGAGGTCTAAACCCCAGCGCCATCGCCCCTATGGTCTCCTTAAGCAACTCCCCATCCCCGAACGCCCTTGGAATTCAATCTCCATGGACTTCATCGAAAAACTTCCTGCCTCCTCCGGCTATGATGCCATCCTGGTAATCGTTGACAGACTCACCAAACAATCCCTCTTCATTCCGACTTATGATACCATCACTTCCTCCGACCTCGCCCGCCTATTCGTCCTCCACGTCTTCTCTAAGCACGGCGTGCCCGAACATGTTACCTCCGACTGCGGCTCCGAATTCGTCTCCCACTTCTTCCGCTCATTGGGACAAGCCCTTGACATGAAGCTACATTTCACCTCGGGCTACCATCCAGAAGGCGACGGACAAACGGAACGCACCAACCAGACCCTCGAACAATACCTTCGGGTCTATTGTAACTACCAACAGGACAATTGGTCCGAATTACTACCCCTAGCTGAGTTTGCTTACAACAACGCTCCTAGTGCCACCACCGGTATCTCCCCATTCTTCGCTAATAAAGGATACCATCCGAACATCACAGTTCATCCTGAACGCGATCTTGCCTCCGCCCGGGCCCACCATTTTGCTGTTGATCTCGACGACCTACATACCACCCTGAAGTCCGAAATAGCGCTAGCCCAGCAACGTTATCAGATCTCCGCCGACGCCCACCGACTCCCCGCCCCAGACTTCAAAGTTGGACAAAAGGTATTTGTGAAAGCCCAATTCTTCCGCACCACCCGTCCCTCCAAAAAACTCTCCGAAAAGTACCTTGGGCCTTATGAGATCATTGCACAAGCAGGTACTCACTCCCTTACACTCCGACTTCCCGACTCCATGCGTGGAGTACACCCAGTCTTCCATGTTTCCATGCTCGAACCAGCCACACCTAACACCATACCCGCCCGATCGGATCCACCGCCCACGCCGGTTTCCATTGACGGTGAACCAGAATACGAGATTGCCCGCATCGTCGACTCTAAGATCGATCGGCGCCGCGCGTGCAAGCTCCTCTATAAAGTCATCTGGTTAGGTTACAAAGACACTGAAGAAGAGTCCTCGTGGTTGCCAGCCACCGAGCTTGAACATGCTATAGATCTCGTAGAGGCTTTTCATTCCTCTTACCCTGCAAAGCCTGGTCCTCTTCACTCACTTTGAGTTACTGACCACACATCACACCAAGAAACAACCATGTATTAAACAAACCCAAAAAACAACCCCATACAACTACCTATCGGTGTCGTCTCCAGAGAGCCCGGGCGACCCATTCACTTCTTCCATCAAATCCTGCACCTCCTCCTCCGAAGCGGGCCCGACACTCCCCTCCGAACCCTCCGTCTCCGAAAAATTTCCACTCGACCAATTTCCGTCCACCTGAGCCTCCCAACACCGTAGTTGCTCGTAGCGGCCAGCAAGCGACCCCATCTTGTCGACCTTTTCCCCCAACCGAGCGATGGACCGCTCAATTCGCACCTCCAGGATGTAGATTTTCTTGACGGTCTCCTGGTGCCTTTCTTCGATGAGCCGTTTCAACTCTACAAGGTCCATCAATTGGCATCCATCATAATACAGGATTCCTTACTCACCTTCGAATTGCTGGCCCGACAAACCACCGGCCCCGCTCGGCTCCGTCTCCTCTTGACCCCCGCACCGTTTTTTCATTTTGCTGCACCAACGGCAACTCCTGGTGTTACTAAGAAACTATCAGTATGTAGTCCGGAAATCCTCCAAAATGACTTACCCGCCGGCCACCTCACATGGGACCCCGTCTCGCTGGCACCTCCAGCAGGGATTCTCGCCCCCGAATACGTGCGCATTGCCCCATCGCGGGGCCACCCTCGCCTTTGCCTTCCCCTTACCCTTACCCCCTGAATCCCCAGAGTCCTCCTCCCCCTCTTCCTCCTCGTCCCTCGCCTCATCCCTATCCGTATATTCGGAATCCGACTCCTCCGTATCTACTTGCATCGGGTCTTCCGACAGACGGCTCGATGAGGCCCCTGTGGTCGTCGCAACGAGTCGGGCCCGAATCGCCCGACGCTCTGCCTCGGCGGTTTCCTCTTGCTGCCTCCTGATCTCCTCCGCATATCGCTCCTTCGCGCGCTCTTCCGCTTGTCGCTGGCGCAGCTCTATGAGCCGCCGTTGCTCCTCCTCTTGGCGCTCTATTGCCAGCCGCCGCTCCTCCTCCTCTCGCCGTTCCTCTTCTTCTAGCCTCTCAATTTCGAGCCGCTCTCGTTCCTCTCACTCCGCCTTCTCTCTCAGTAATCGCACCTTGCGCTCCGTAGCGGTCGGTTGACGGGATGGTTGTCTGCTCATGGGGGTAGGAGGTCAAGTTGTGTCCTCTCAAATTCAAATCAGTTCACCTTTTTTTTTATACCCTCGTGGAATTTTCCGGTGGGCCCCGGTCTAGACCGCCTTGGGCCTCGAGGCTCGGCCCTAAAGGGGGGGCACTGTCATATCCACACCAAACCTAGAGCTTAACCATTAGGCTTCGGCTTCTCAACTCCACGTGTGCTCCACACGACAACCCTATGCCCTCCGACTTGGCCCCGACTGGCTCCGACCGCAACCCTTCGCCCCGATCACGCGACCTACCTCTACACGTGCCACGATCACCTGACCCTCGGTGCTCCCATTGTCCAGTTCTCCATTCTCCGTCCGTAATCAGAATACGTTACCAGTCTCCATACCCATACCGGTCTCCATTCCATTCGAAATTATTCGTAATCCGCTTGTAACCATATGGGTCTCCGCTTCGCTCCACATGTAGTCAGTACGAGTCATAATTCGTCGAGCTAGTAGTATATATACCGTAGGCACTTGGCTTATACTCCTCAGTCTGATAATCGAATCGAGCAGCGGACCAGTCCCCTGTTCCCTATCCTCCTCTCTCTCTGCCTCGCTCCGCTTCGGCTCCGACTTCCTGAAATACGGACTTGGACAGTAGGAGGGCACAGCACATAAGCTGAGGCCGCAAGTCCACTCTCCGCCCGAAGTACTCCGCCTCGGTCCTGCTGTCTACATACTGACGTCGTCCCGTCCCCCGGTTACCTTATACCAAGGATACCACCCCGACCCTCTGCTTCGGTTCCAACCCGCACCGGCTCTAACACCATTACTGACACCGAGTGAGCGTGTGGGATCCAGGCCCCACTGTGGAGGTATATGGGCTGCAGGGGACAGTTGTCATCCCTGGCAAGTGGGAGGGCCTGGACCTCTCGCTCCCTGAGAATCCGGGCCCCACGCACTTCCCCTTCGAGGAGGGGCTTGCTTCCACTTTTTTGTTTTTTTTTGTTTTTTTTTTTTTTTAAATCTCCAATTTATAACATGGGCCGCGTAGGGAGGCCGCGTGCAGCTACTAACTATGGTACAACCCGAGCCGTAAGCTACAGGGTATCTGTACATACAATGCATGACCACGGATGCGGGCATGCGTTTCCCCATGCCCAGGACAAAGCCACCCCAAGCAAACGGAGGCGGGAAGACGGCTACCGCCCAGCGCACAGCATGGAAACCAAACCGAGGCGAGGTCCCCCCCCAAATGGGGGTTAGGGGTCAGTTCCCACGTAAATCCCTACATGCCGCCCAAAGATGGCGGGGGAATAACCAACGCCCTGGCCCAGACTCAACCGGGCACCAGGCAGAGCTACTAGCTGATACCCCCTGGGGGGGGCCTGGCCCTCTCAGCAAATGTGAACGCCGTCGGGGACACCTCGAGGAAAGCAATGAGAGCCTTGACTGTAGCCAGGACCCCTGCCATGGAGTGCTTGGGGCAACTCCGGAACACATACTCACAGGTCTCCTCCTGAAACCCGCAGCGACAGGAATAATCTTCCTGTGGGAAAAAATGCCTCTGATAGCTCCCTATCGGTGCATGGTTAAGAATAGCATGCGTCATCTGGGCCATCACTGACACTGAGTGAGCGTGTGGGATCCAGGCCCCACCATGGAGGTACGTGGGCCACAGGGGACGGTCATCATCCCTGGCGAGCTGGAGGAAACCATGCCCACGATGGTCAGGATCCTGGAACAAATCGATCCAGCGGTCCTGACATGAACGTACTTCCTCCTTACGGAGGTAGTCAAGCAAGGCCCAGGGGCGCACCCCTACCCCAACAGGAGGCAACAACCGTGCAAAGTCATGTACCTGAGTATGGAAAGGCCACCTCGCATGCAAGGGGACCTCCCAGAAGTGGACCGAGTGGGCCAGACCCCTGGCAAACCACTTGGCGAGAAGGTGGCAGACCACCAAGGAATGACCCTGGGCGGAGTGCACCGACAGGTCCACCGCCTGCCTGGCCGAAGCCATCAAGTCGGTGAACAGGACAAGGCCAGCAGCGCCCTCGACAGTAACTGCCTTGGACACCACCAGCTGGATGGCGAAAAGCTCAGCCTCGGGAGCTGTGACCTTCCCCCCTGGAAGCCAGACCGCATGAATGCAGTCCAGCCCCTGGAAAATCTGGGTGGCCAAGACCATCTGGTGGACCTGGCAGGGCAGCAGACTCGCGTCCATCGCTGCCACCAGAACCCCCGGATCAGCCTGCACCCGGGCAAGGACCCGGTTGAGAGCTGCGACGTGGGCCGCAAGGATGCCCTCCGCCCCCCAGTCATACGAATGGAAGTGGACCCGACCTGGGTACACATCCAAGAGATGACGCCCTGGCCAGGCTTCCAGTGCAACAGCGTCGAAAGGCCCAGCAAGGGCGGCAAGACGCTGGTTAGTGTCAACAACAGGCCCCTTCACCTTGATCAACTCATGGGGAGGGAGCCTGGCTATAGACCGGACGTGAGACTGGAGATTTCTGCTGTAGCCCCAACCAAGGAGGGCACAAACGGGATGGCCCGGTGCAAGCGTGGCGTACCGCAACTCAGCACGATCACGGAGCTTCCAGAGATGAAGATGAATGGGGATCAGGCCTGCAATGGCCCCAACCCCCCCATCGGGCAACGTCCTAAAGGCACCAGTAACCCAGAGTGCAGCCCGATGCTGCATCCAGCGAAGGTGGTCCAAAGCACCCTTATACCTGGCACCCTGGTAGTACCACAAGCGGAAGCCATATGTGGCGATGGGAACCATGCACGACCGATAAAGAAGGTGCTTCTGGTCTGGCAGAAGCCCCCGGACGGAGTTACCAAGCATTCCCATGGCCTTGACCATAGAGATAGCCTGTTAGGGCCGGTGTGGGTCGGGACTGAAGTGGAGGATCAGGGTAGTATCCTTGGTATAAGGTAACTGGGGGACAGGGCGAAGTCAGTACATAGACTTTGGGACCGAGGCGGAGTACGTCGGGCGGGGGGTTGGACTTGTGGCCTCAGCTTATGTGCTGTGCCCTCCTACTGTCCTAGTCCATATTTCAGGAAGTTGGAGCTGAAGCGGAGCAAGGCAGAAGAGAGGAGAGAATAGGGGACAGGGAGCTGGTCTGCTACTCGATTCAATTATCAGACTGAGGAGTACAAGCCAAGTACCTACGGTATATATACTACTGGCCTTACGAGCTATGACTTGTACTGACTACGTGTGGAGTGAAGCAGAGACCGATCTAGTTACAAATGGATTATGAATGGATTATGAATGGAATGGAAACGGGTACAGGTATGGAGACGGGGGTATGAGACACCAAGGGTCAGGTGACCACGGCACGTGTGGAGGTGGTTGCGTGATCGGGGCAGTGGGTTGCGGTCGGAGCAGGTTGGGGCCGAGTTGGAGGGCAGAGGGTTGTTGTGTGGAACACACGTGGAGTCGAGAAGCCGAAGTTTAAATGATTAGACTCTGAGTTGGCATGGATATGACATAGCCTTAGTAGAGTAGAAGCAAACATGCTCCCTAAACGTAAGGGCACAATCGAAATAGAAGCCCAAGTACCTCCAATAGGTCTTGGGCCAAAGGGGAGTAGCACCAGTGAACAGGAGAAACCCCAAGTCCACCAGGGGATTCTCACCGGAACGATCCTGTGAGAAATGGAAGAGCTTGGACTTATTGTGCTCCACAACAAGTGCGAACCAAGTGAAGGTGTCATAGACAACCTCATAAGATCTGTGGAGCAGGATGCAGTTAGCGTCCAGGTCCCAGGCCTGCGCCACAATGGTACTATCATCAATGTAAGATAGAAGCGAGAGGTCCGGCTGAGGGAGCTTCTGCTCAATAATATACATGGCAGGAGCCAGGTAGAGGCCGGACAGGACAGGTGAGAGGGCAGACCCCTGGCCCACCCCCACCTCCACCCAGAATGGTTCAGACAGGAAGGAGTTCCAGGCATAGCTGGTAAACCTCCCCATGAGATAAGAAGCAAAGAACTGGCCCATGCAAGGGGAGAACCCCTGCTGAGCCAGTACTGCGAGAAGCATCCCATGGTTCAGGGATGGGAAGAACTGTGCAATGTTGAAGGTGAGACCACTTGTCTTCAACCCACAGGCCCACCCGGCACGGACAAGGTGCACAAGGTAGGCACCAGCATCTTTGGTGGACCGCTGGATCACACTGCCAAACTGGTTTGGATGGAACACACCAAACTTGACAGCCTCAAACTGCAAGCGGCGTGAGATCATTTTCTCGATAAGTTTACTGAGAGTATTGAGAAGGACAATCGGTCTGAACACCTTCGGAGTAGCATAGGAGGGCTTACCAGGCTTCGGTATGACAACTGACACACTCTCCTTAAAGTGACGAGGCCAATGCCTGCACCCCATGCAGGCATCGGCAATCCGGCGGACCAGGTGGGTAACTGTAGGGCCTGCCAGAACAGACTTGAGGTGCATCCACGTGATGTGGTCTGGACCGGGTGATGACAAAGAGGAGCATGCGCGTAGAGCCTCGTGCATCTCCAAGTCGGAGAAGACTGGCCACTCCTGCGGTGGGAGCAGATCAATCTATTCAAGAATCCCAACATCAACTGGGCGGTCATTGGTGGCATTGTAAGAACCGCGGAGCCCTTCCCAGAGCTCCTCAAGAGTATTGCAGGGGCAGTCCCGATAGCAGATCGCCTTGCAGGGAGGCAACTTGCGCGCCCTGACCCAATCCATCAGGTCCCAGGGGCACTTGTTGGTAGAAGCAATCTCCTCAATGCGCTCATCGAAGAACTTGCACTTGGCGGCTTTCCAGGTCCGCTTAAACGTGTGAGCGTCCTCCCGGTCCTGAGACCAAGAATACACCACGTAAGTGTGCCAGCACTTGTCATCCCACCACGGTTTAGACCATGAGACAACACAGATTTCCTTGGAGTGGACAAGCCACGCCTCGGAGAAGATTGCAGAGATAGCCAGGGCCACCTCGTTGATCCTGTCAGATGAGCCCAGGTCTGGATAGTCCAGACCCATAAGCCCCATCAAAACCTTGGCTAGGAACTTGGCCTCCTTGTCCGAATCCCGCTTCAGCAAGCACCTGGGTACAGCCTCCTCAAAGGCCTCCAGAGGGACAGTGATCCAAAGGGGGCAATGGTTAGATTGACCCTGCAGATTGGGAAACTGCGTGGGAAGTGGCAGATGGCCCGTAGCCGCCCTCGCAAACACAAGGTCAATCATGGTAGAAGCAAGCCCCTCCTCAAAGGGGAAGTGCATGGGGCCTGGGTTCTCAGGGAGTGTCATATCCATGCCAACTATAAGTCTAATCACTTAAACTTCGGCTTCTCGACTCCACGTGTGTTCCACACAACAACCCTCTGCCCTCCGACTCGGCCCCGACTCACTCCGACCGCAACCCACTGCCCCGATCACGCGACCACCTCCGCATGTGCCGTGGTCACCTGAACCTCGCTGTCTCTATTTCCCCGTCTCCATTTCCCGTCCGTAGTCAAGATACGTTACCAGTCTCCATACCCGTACCGGTCTCCATTTCGTTTGTAATCCGTTTGTAACCATATGGGTCTCCGCTTCACTCCGCACGTAGTCAGTACGAGTCATAGTTCGTAAGGCCAGTAGTATATATACCGTAGGTACTTGGCTTGTACTCCTCAGTCTGATAATCGAATCGAGCAGCGGACCAGCTCCCTGTTCCATATCCTCTCCTCTCTTCTGCCTCGCTCCGCTTCGGCTCCGACTTCCTGAAATACGGACTAGGACAGTAGGAGGGCACAGCACATAAGCTGAGGCCGCAAGTCCAACCCCCCGCCCGACGTACTCCGCCTCGGTCCCGAAGTCTACATACTGACTTCGCCCTGTCCCCCGGTTACCTTATACCAAGGATACCACCCCGACCCTCCGCTTCGGTCCCGACCCGCACCGGCTCTAACAGGGAGCGAGAGATCCAGGCCCAACGAGTCCGCCATTTCCAGCAGGGAGGCGGCGGCAGCAGGATTGTGAGGAGTCCACGGGTCCTACTGCGGTGAGCGGTAGTTAAAGTCCCCCAACATGAGCGTGCACTGCAGGAGAGAGTCAACAGCATCTGCTAGATAGCGAATGCCCGACTGCCTGTCATCTGAGTAGATGTTGAGGAAGTACACGGCCTCCCTATGTAGAAACATGGAGACCGCCATGATGTCACGGTGGTCAACGACATCACGTTGAAGTGAGGGCCAGAGCCACATCATCCATTTATGGACATACGCCATAACCCGAGGAGGCTGATCCGGGGAAGAAGGAGGGCAGAACAAGCACAGCCACTCCGGATGCTTGGGCACCCCAACAACCTCATCCCCGTCAGGGTCAGAGGAGGACAGAATACGGCGGATGGAGCGCCAAGGTGGCTCCTGCAGTAGGAACATATCCATATCACCCTTGAATTGTTCTAGTATAGAGTCAACAAGAATGTAACTACAGAATACATTCTGTGACCAGATGCAACATGCCTGCCTCAATCTCCTAGGTTCTGGATGGTCCCTATTCATTGGGGTAAGTGAGGTTGACGCGGTGGGGAATGAACCCTTACCGGAGAATCATACCAGCGCTCAATCCACTCCCAATTGAAGCGGTGAGCCCAGAATAGGCAGGCCGAAGCCGAAGCAGCATGAGCGCTGCTGTAGTTCACGCAAACAGGGGCGTGAGGGCAGGGATGGTCAGCAGGGGTGGGTGCAATGGGTGGCCTATGGTTGGGCTGCCCCTTGCAACACGACACAAATGCCCGATGGTTAGTCGGAGAATGCGGACCGCCGCAGTGAGAGCAGCAGATAGCCTTGCGTCAGCAGGCTAGAGAAGGGTGCCCCCACTTCCAGCAGTGCTAGCAGAGGGGAATGCCGGGGTTGGCCTTGGCAGGGATAATCCTGTACAGAGTGCCGTCGATAGTGATGACCCACCAAGAGACAGTCTTCGCATTGGAACCCTGCTGAGAGTTCCATATCTCGAAGAACACGGTCGCCATGTTGGCAGTGCATGAGTTCTTGACGATGCAAGGCCTGGTGGCCAGCACAAAATACTCGGACCATACAGAACGCTGCATAGCCTTGACCACCCTGTCGGGCACGAGCCAGGGCTGCCTGCCCCAGAACATAGGCACGTCAAGGAGCTTGAGGTAGCTCTTTGACCGAGGAAGGTTCGCATCCATGACAGCCTGGGGCCAGTTTGCATGGACCGTGTTCCTGATAGTGCCAATGTCCAGTTCACTGGGCACGGCGGTGGTGTAGCAAGCTACATGGGTGTCCATCTGCTGGACCCACTTGATACGAATGAGCAAGCCTGCAGAGGCCAGAGCAGTAGCAGCCACCCGATGAATCTCCACGCAGACGACGGGGCCCAGATTAACCGGGAGACCGCCCCCTGCAAGGGTGAGCATGACCTGCTTACGTGAAGGTCCAGATGTGGTCATCCTAGGCTTGGGAGCCTTGGGTGGCTGCTGGGTGGCTCCCGCCTGCCGATGAAACAAGACCACCTTGTGAGAAGGTAGCTCCGGAAGAGCATGCGCCAGGTCAACAAGACCTGATGGGGACGAGACAGCGGCAGCCGCATACGAGCGGGGCGGGGAATGAGGCTTGGTAGCCAAGTTGATGCGCAGAGGGGGGGGACCAGGGGGTGCAGCCTTGCAGCCAACCAAGCCCTGTCTGCCGCTGACAGCAGAGGAATGAGGGCAGCCCATGCCGCCCTGATGTAAGATGGCCGCTGCCCCGCACCGGGGTTACAAGCCACTGGAACAGGATTGCCCAACCCTGTGTGGGCCAGGTTCCTGAAGAATTGTTGAGTAGGTGCCGGACGCACATACCCAGCAGGAAAACACCCCAAATCCTCTGGCAGGGGGGGAGGCAGGGGGAGGTTACCCCCCACAGGGGGGCAGCGAGAGCCACCAGCCTGTGAAGTGCCATCCACCTCCATAGGAGCCACAGAGGCCCTAGGAGAGGGGGCGTGCATACTGCCTGCAACCCCAACAGGGGCAGCCGCCGCAGCAGAGTCTGGCCGTTTGCCTTTCCCTTGCACAGGGGTAGGGGTGCTCGGCCTGGACTGACCATACACCTCAGAGGCCCACTCATGGAGCCTGTGGGTGTGCTCACCCTCCTTGAAGGGGACATCATCCCAGTCATACTCCTCCACCTCGTGGAAGAGCCTGGCCAGGGAGCGGGTGACCTCTGACCTGCCGCCATCAGAGAAAGGGGCCCTCCTAGCTCTCTCCAGCCAGAGGGCAACCGTATTGAGTGCATCTGCCATGATCCCAGCCTCACCCTCTACATTTGCAGTGCCGGAATGATGACTGTACCGCTGCCATTAGGGCGTATCGGGCCTCCCCTTCTGGGGAGGGGTGGTATGAGTTCCGGCAGACTGCTAAAGCCGTCAAACGCAAGTTCTTCGATGAGAAGATCGAGGAGATTGCTTCTGCGAACAAGCACCCCTGGGACCTGATGGCCTAGGTTAAACAGCGCAAGTTACCTGCTTGTGACGCGATACAGCACGATGGCGTGCTGTGTCATGATATGGACTCCCTCTGGGATGCCCTGCACAGTACCTACAACACGGCCTCTGGCCGCACTGTAGATCCCTCAGTGTTGGATGCTCTCCCTGCGCAGGCGGAGAGAGCGTGGTACCCCTTCTCCGCTTTGGAGCTTGAGGACGCCCTGCATTCTTGCGCGAAGAAGTCTGCTCCTGGGCCTGACCATGTTATGTGGTCGTACCTGAAGGATATCATGGTGGACCATGTGTCCTGCCGCGTGTTCGTCGATCTCGCCAATGCCTGCCTTACGGCAGGGCATTGGCCTGATTACTTCAAGGAGTCTAACTTGGTGGTCATACCTAAGCCAGGAAAGCCCTCATACTCTACCCCCAAGGCCTTTCGGCCGATTGTGTTGCTCAACACATTGGGTAAACTCATGGAGAAGATGATCTCCAACTGCCTCCAGTTTGATTGTGTCAAATGGGGGGTGTTTCATCCCAACCAGGTTGGCAGTATCCGCCAGAAGTCTACTGAGGATGCCAGGTTGATCCTCACCCATCTCGTTCATGCGGGGTGGGCTCAGGGCTTGCAGACTAGCGTTGTGGCCTTTAACATCGCTCAGTTCTTCCCTTCGCTGAATCACGATATGATTCTGGTGGTGCTGTCATGGTCGGGCTTCGCACCGGAGTTGGTGCGGTTCTTTGGCTCTTATTTGGTTGGGAGGTCTACCACGTATTTGTGGAATTCGTTCCGGTCTGACCCCAGAAGGGCGGACGTGGGTGTGGGGCAGGGCTCTGCTCTGTCCCCAGTCTTGTCTGCCTTGTATCTCGCCCCCCTAGTGTACTTGTATTACCAGCGGACCCCCAGCCTCGGCGTTGACATGCTTTCGTATGTTGATGACGGGACCCTTATAGTCCAGACCAAGACATGGGAGGACAACGTTACTGCCCTGCAGGCAGCTTACCGCTGCATGCATGGGCTCTTTGGCTCTTTTGGCCTCACGCTTGAGCATACCAAGTCTGAGGTCTTTCACTTCTCTTGCAACCCGAGGGATGCCAATCCACCCATTGACTTGGGCTTCCATCCGTATACGGGGGATACCCCATTGAGGCCCAAGCCGTTCTGGCAGTACTTGGGCTTCTACTTCGACCGTGCCCTCACTTTTTGCGAGCACATCCGCTACTATTCTACCAAGGCTTTTTCCATGGTTGGAGCGATGGGGATGCTTGGTAATTCAACCCAGGGTTTGCTTCCTAACCAGAAGCGCCTCCTTTACCGGTCCTGCGTGGTTCCTATTGCCATGTATGGATTTCGTATGTGGTATCACGAGGGTTTCCACAACAAGGGAATTCTCAAGATGTTTAACTCCATGCAGCGGCGAGCCACTAATTGGATCATCGGTGCGTTTCACACGTCTCCAACCGGGGGGGCAGAGGCCCTTGCAGGCCTCCTGCCCTTCCGGCTGCATCTTAAGAAGTTGGCCTCCTGAACGATATTCCGGGTTGCCACTCTTGCGGCTAATCATCCACTTCGGCCCTTGCTGGGCCATGAGTTCAGGGGAAGTTCTTTGGAGCATCCTCGGGCTATCTTGACTCTCACCCCTGCACTTCGGCCTAAGGTGAGGAGTGCTCTTGTGGAGGTACAAACAGTGCTTCCGCAGCTTACTGAGCCATTCTCCCCATTCGCGGACGAGAACAGGCCAGGTCTACGTCTTTTGGACTGCTTCTCAGAGCGGATCAAATTTAAGCTTTACACCGTTGATCCGAAGGGGGATTCGAAGCAACAGCATCTCGACGGATTGCACGCCTCCATCCGGGGGGCGCAGTCCGACCCATCGTCTGCTTGTATAGCGGCTGGTGCACACCGGCTGCGGTGCGGAAGGCTGCAGGCTGTCTCAGCAGCTTGTGTGTTTGCAGGCAGGCATCTGGTCAGGCAGGCCAGGCAGGCCGCGGGGAGGGTTCTGCTTGCTGATGCAGAACTCCACTCCATTCGGTTGGGAGTAAGCA
Source organism: Lepiota brunneoincarnata (assembly GCA_023014365.1). Taxonomy (NCBI): domain Eukaryota; kingdom Fungi; phylum Basidiomycota; class Agaricomycetes; order Agaricales; family Agaricaceae; genus Lepiota; species Lepiota brunneoincarnata. Next base: position 50,601 of record JAEBUN010000068.1, read on the forward strand.
TGGTCCTGGACCATGCGGAAACCGACCACATCCTCATCTACACCAGCTCCGCAAGCTCCGCCCGCAGAGCTGTGGATCCTTCAGTGCATGCTGGCCAGGTTCACTCCCTGGAGGTGTGCTGGTCCCTGGACTGCTGGCTGTCTTCCAAGGCCCAGCGGACTGTTACCTTCTGGCAGGTGCCTTCGGGCTCTGTTGCAGAGCTTCACTCTGACGCCATCGCAATGGCAAAGGAGCTCCATGTGTCGTTGGGCGTTTGCCCGGCAACTACTATCGACTCTCTCTGGGCTGAGGTCACGAGGGGGTGCATCGACGAGTGGGTGAACATGTTTCACTTGCCCCTCTATAGGGGGAGGAATTTCCTCCCCCTGCTGGACTCCCTTGGGAAGCCAATCCAACCCTCGTACCTCTCCGGAGGTGCGTGGCTCCGAGAAATTGGCCCCCAGATGTCCGTCGCTGGTACAGCGAGGGCCGCCCGCACCATACTCGGTCACACCCCTATCGGGGAGTACCACGCTAGATTCCACCCCCAGGAGGATCATTCCTGTCCCTGTGGGTTGCGGCTTGAAACCCACACCCACATACTCACTTCCTGTCCAAAGTATACATGGCATGGCGGCTTACCCCGCAACCTTGATGCCCTTCTGGGCTTTCTGGAACGCAATCCCTCCGCGTTTGCATTCCTATCCCGGCCCCAAGGGGTGGGATAACTGGGGAGGGCCTTCGGGTTATTCCCCCCTCATGGCTTCGGTTTTGAGGGACTGGTGGTTATTTGCCCCCCGCCCTAGGGCGGGGTGTAGCGATTTATGGAGAATTGACTCCTAACGCCTGTTAGGGCGGAGACCCAAAGTCCTTAGAGCTGTAGTCTGCGGAGTGTAGGGATTTACGGAGAACTGACTCCTAACCCCCTTCAGGAGGGGGACCTGTTGGCCCTATCCACCCTTGTCTGCTGTGCCCTGGTTTCTGTCAGGGTAGCAGACTCCTCGCCCACGCGCACTTCTTTATGGAGTGTAGCCTTTTGAGTCAGCGGGACTCTCTTCCCTACCTTTATTGGTAGTTATACCATGTACTAGTTACTTTGTTGTAGTTAGTGCACGCGGACTGCGTTCGAGCACCGCGTTATAAATTGTTGATTTCAAAAAAAAAAAAAAAAAAAAATACATTTGCAGTGCCACGAGAGAGGGCAAGAAAGGTGGGGACAAAGTTGGGATCCTCCTCCTCCTCCACGACGAAAGCAGGGCCGGGGGACGGCTTGGGGCCAGGGGTGTCAACCACCATTCTGGCTGAACCGGAGACCGATTCAAGGTCGAGGTCCTGCCTGAAGGAGGTGGACGGCTTGGGTGTGTGGGTATGCTTGGGACAAGGGGTCACCGGAGTGTTATCCGGGTAGACGGTGGACTTGTGAGGCCTTGGGGCTTGCTTCCACCGTGATCGACCTCATGTTTGCGAGGGTGGCTGTGGGCCATCTGCTGCTTCCCATGCAGTGTCCCAATCTGTGGGGTCAATCTGATCACTGCCCCCTTTGGATCACTGGCCCTCTGGAGGCCTTCGAGGAGGCTGTGCCCAGACGCTTGCTGAAGTGGGACTTGGACGAGGAGGCCAAGTTCCTAGCTGAGGTTTTGACGGGGCTTGTGGGTCTGGAATTCCTGGACCTGGGCTCATTCAGCAGGATCGACAAAATGGCCCTGGCTATCTCTGCAATCTTCTCCAAGGCGTGGCTTGTCCACTCCAAGGAGATCTGTGTTGTCTCACAGTCTAAACCATGGTGGGACGACAGGTGCTTGTGCACTTACGCAGTGTATTGTTGGTCTCGGGATCAGGAGGATGCTTGCACATTTAAGCAGACCTGGAAGGCTGCCAAGCACAAGTTCTTCAATGAGCGTATCAAGGAGATTGCTTCTACCACAAGTGCCTCTGGGACCTGATGGATTGGGTCAGGGCGCGCAAGTTGCCTCCCTGCGAGGTGATCTGCCATTGGGACCACCCCTGCAATACTCTCGAGGAGCTCTGGGAAGGGCTCCATGGTTCTTACAATGCTGCCAATGACCGACTGGTCGATGTTGGGGTTCTTGACCAGATCGATCCACTCCCACCATGGGAGTGGCCAGTCTTCTCCGACTTGGAGATGCACGAGGCCTTGTGCGTGTGCTCCTCTTTGTCTTCACCCAGTCGGGACCAGGTCACATGGATACACCTCAAGTTCGTTCTGGCAGGCCTGATGGTTACCCATTTGGTCTGTCAGATCGCCAATGCCTGCATGGAGTGCAGGCATTGGCCTCGTCACTTTAAGGAGAGCGTGTCGGTTATCATACCAAAGCCTGGCAAGCCCTCCTATGCTACTCTGAAGGCGTGCCAACCGATCGTCCTTCTCAACACTCTCAGTAAACTTATTGAGAAAATGATCTTGCACCACTTGCAGTTTGAGGCTGTCAAGTTTGGCATGTTCCATCCAAACCAGTTTGGTGGTGTGATCCAGCGGTCCACCGAAGACGCTGGTGCCTACCTCATGCACCGCAGGTTGAAGACGAGTGTTCTCGCCTTCGACATCGCACAGTTCTTCCTATCCCTGAATCATGGGATGCTTCTTGCAGTCCTGGCTCAGCAGGGGTTTTCCCCTTGCATAGGCCGGTTCTTTGCTTCTTATCTCATGGGGGGGTTTACCAGCTACGCCTGGAACTCCTTCCTGTCTGAACCGTTCCGGGTGGAGGTGGGGGTGGGCCAGGGGTCTGCCCTCTCACCCGTCCTGTCCAGCCTCTACTTGGCCCCCGCCATGTATATTATTGAGCAGAGGCTCCCTCAACCAGGCCTCTTGCTCCTGTCTTACGTCGACGATGGCACTATCGTGGCATAGGCCTGGGACTTGGACGCTAATTGCGTCCTCCTCCGCAGATCTTATGAGGTTGTCCATGACACCTTTACTTGGTTCGCACTAGTTGTGGAGCATGACAACTCCGAGCTCTTCCATTTCTCATGGGATCGTTCCAGTGGGAATCCCCCAGTGGACTTGGGGTTTCCCCCATTCACTGGCACTACCCCTCTTTGGCCCAAGACCTATTGGAGGTATCTGGGCTTCTATTTCGATTGTGCCCTTACGTTTAAGGAGCATGTTTGCTTCTACTCTACTAAGGCTATTTCCATGGTCAAGGCCATGGGAATGCTTGGTAATTCCATCCAGGGGCTTCTGCCAGACCAGAAGCGCCTTCTTTATCGGTCGTGCATGGTTCCCATTGCCACATACGGCTTCTGCTTGTGGTACTACCAGGGCACCAGGTGTAAGGGCGCCTTGGACCACCTTCACCAGATGCAGTGTCGGGCTGCACTCTGGATCACTGGTGCCTTTAGGACGTCGCCCGATGGGGGGGTTGGGGTCATTGTGGGCCTGATCCCCATTCATCTTCATCTCTGGAAGCTTCGTGACCATGCCAAGTTGCGGTATGCCACGCTTGCTCCAGGCCATCCCATCTGTGCCCTCCTTGGCTGGGGCTACAGTGGTAACCTCCAGTCTCATATCCAGTCCATAGCCAGGCTCCCTCCCCGCGAATTGGTCAAGGTGAAGGGGCCTGTTGTCGACACTAACCAGCATCTTTCTGCCCTCACCGGGCCCTTCGACGCCGTTGCGCCAGAGGCTTGGCCGGGGCATCATCTCTTGGATGTGCACCCAGGCCGGGTCCACTTCCACTTGTATGACTGGGGGGTGGAGGATGCCCTCGCAGCTCTCGACTGGGTTCTTGCCCAGGCGCAGGCTGATCCAGGGGTTCTGGTGGCAGTGATGGACACAAGTCTGCCACCCCACCAGGTCCACCAGGCAGTTTCGGCCACCCAAGTTTTCCAGGGGCTGGACTGCATTCACGTGGTCCAGCTTCTGGGGGTGAAGGTTACAGCACCCGAGGCCAAGCTTTTCGCCATTCGGCTGGCAGTGTCCAAGGCAGTTACTGTCGGAGGCACTGCCGGCCTTGTCCTGTTCACCGACTTGATGGCTTCAGCCAGGTGGGCGGTGGACCCATTGGTGCACTCCACCCAGGGTCATTCCTTGGTGGTCTGCCGCCTTCTCGCCAAGTGGTTTGCCGGGGGTTCAGCCCGCTCGGTTCATTTCTGGGAGGTCCCTTCGCACACAAGGTGGCCTTTCCATACTCAGGTGCATGACTTTGCTCGGTCGTTGCCTCCCATTGGGGTAGGGTCTTGTCCCCAGGCCTCACTCAACTACCTCCGCAAGGAGGAAGTACATTCATGTCAGGACCGCTGGATCAATTTGTTCCAGGATTCTGACCATCGCGGGCACGGTTTCCTCCAGCTCGCCAGGGACAATGACCGTCCCCTGCAGCCCACGTACCTCCATGGTGGGGCCTGGATCCCACATGCTCACTCGGTGTCAGTAATGGCCTAGATGATGCATGCTATTCTTAATCACGTACCGATAGGGAGCTACCGGAGGTGCTTCTTCCCACAGGAAGATTATTCCTGTCACTGCAGGTTTCAGGAGGAAACTTGTGAGCACATGTTTCAGAGTTGCCCTAGGCACTCCATGGTGGGGGTCCCGGCTACGGTCAAGGCTCTCATTGCTTTCCTCGAGGTGTCCCCGATGGCGTTCACATTCGCTGAGAGGGCTGGGCCCCCCCCGGGGGGTATCGGCTAGTAGCTCTGCCTAGCGCCCGGTTGGGGCTGGGCCGGGGTGTTGGTTATTCCCCCACTGTCCTCGGGTGGTGTGTAGGGATTTATGTGGGAATTGACCCCTAACCTCCATTAGGGGGGGAACCTTGCTCTGGTCTGGTTCCTGTGCCGTGCGCTGGGCAGTAGCTGTCTTTCCACCTCTGTTCACTTGGGGTGGCTTTATCCTGGGCATGGAGAAACACATGCCCATGTCCACAGTCACGTGTTGTATGTACAGATACCCTGTAGTGTACGGCTCAGTCATTTGTACTGTAGTACGTTGCTGCATGCAGCCTCCCTACATGGCCCCCGTAATAAATTGGAGATTTAAAAAAAAAAAAAAAAAAAAATCACGGATGTCTTTTTTTTTTTTTTTTTTTAAATCAACAATTTATAATGCGGTGCTCGAACGCAGTCCACATGCACTAGCTACATACAAGGCAACTAATACATGGTATAACTACCAATAAAGGTAGAGAAAAGAGTCCTGCTGACTCGAACCCATCCAAGAAGTCCCTTGCAGGAAAACTCCACGTAGCCCCAACATGGTCCACTTGGCATGACATGAGTGCTACAGCGCCCGTTACTCCCATGCCAGACTGAGCTTTACTCACCATAGACACAGGCGGGGGCCTCCCCTATAGGTGGTACACCCAGGGGCATGGGTTGGCACACTAACAGCCTCCCTAATTGGTGTGGCACTAAAGCCAATGGGCCGGACTTACATGAGGCAGCACAAAATCGCGGAATGCCCCAAACCCGTTGCCCTCCCAACTAGGTAATCCCCAGGGTAGTGAGTTGGTACAAAGCCTTCCTAAAGGGTGTACAAGGTGGGCTAAACTCCGCCACTCACCCCACAGACTCATGCTAGAACTACTGACATGGTAACAACTTAAACCAATAAACCTGGATCTTACCTGGGATTGATCGACAGCAGATCTTAACCTCTCATTCTACCAAGGCCTTCTCCATGGTTGGTGCGATGGGAATGCTTGGTAATTCAACCCGGGGGTTGCTTCCTGATCAGAAGCGCCTCCTCTACCGGTCCTGCGTGGTTCCTATTGCCACGTATGGGTTTCATATGTGGTATCACAAGGGTTTCCACAACAAGGGAATCCTCAAGATGTTTAACTCCATGCAGCGGCGAGCCGCTAACTGGATTATCGGTGCGTTTCGCACATCCCCAACCGGAAGGGCAGAGGCCCTGGCGGGCCTTCTGCTCTTCCGGCTGCATCTTAAGAAGTTAGCTTCCTGAATGATATTCCGGGTTGCTACTCTTGCGGCTAATCACCCACTTCGGCCCTTGCTGGGCCATGAGTTCAGGGGGAGTTCTCTGGAGCACCCTTGGGCCATTTCGTCTCTCACCCCTGCGCTTCGGCCTAAGGTGAAGAGTGCTCTTATGGAGGTACAAGCAGTGCTTCCGCAGCTTACTGAGCCGTTCTCCCCATTTGCGGATGAGAATAGGCCAGGTCTCCGTCTTTTGGACCGCTTCTTAGAGTAGATCAAATTTAGACTCTATGCTGTTGATCCAGAGGGGGACATTGCTTCTTGATCTGGTACCACCACCAGTAACGTGCACAGCCACACCCACTTCATCGCTCAACGTCTTGTACTGCGCACCCCCACTGTTGGATTCGACCAGTGGTACTTTCAACCAAACATGTCCTCCTCGGCCTCACAACAGGCAGCGCGAGGAGGGGCAGATCGTGGCAGATCCCGCGGTTCAGGCCATGGCCCCCCCCCTACCCCCTCCACTGACCCATTGGACGTCCTGTCCCCCGGCTCCCCGAGGAGCCCTCTTCAAGAGCCCGCTGGCCACTACGGTACAGCGGCAAACATGCATGCTGCGGTTTCCCCACCTTATGGGATGGCCGTCGACCCGGTGGAGACGCCGCGACAGGCTTGACCTGTCTCCCGCCTCTCTGCGTTTTCTAACGACTCACGGTTGTCTTCCAAACGGCCGCAGCGTAACTCCAGCGAGGGGGGTCACCCCCTCTTTGCTCCCCCTGCGATATCCCCCCTGCGGGTTGACTTGACCGCTGAGCCCAGCAGCGACAGTCAGGCTGATCACCTGCAGGCGATAGTGGAGTCGTTCGATCAGGCGACGGACTACCTGGTAAAGCACACCGAGGTCCTCATGACAGGCCCCTCTTGGGAGAGGGCCTGGCACGCCTTTGATGGTCTCCTGCGGCGCACTGGGTGCTGCGGGTTCCTTGACTATGGGCTGAAGTGTAAGGGGAATGACGAGTCTACCCTCCGTCAGTCCATTATCGATGGGATGCGCCCTTTTGGGAGGGACATCTCGGACGTCCCTGCGGTGGTAGGGCCCCCCAGCCAGGTGAAACCTGCTGAAGGCGCCCCGCCCGCCCACCCAGCCATAATGCCGGCGCCTATGGATACAGCCCCTGACGCAAGAGCCACCTCGGCCGTGCCGTCTGGTGGGGCTACGTCCTCCAAATTCAAGGGGAAGGGCAAGGCCCCCCCACCCCCCGCACCGCCGCCCAACCCTAGGGGTCCGGGCCCGTCGCAGGCAGGCACATCTTATGCGCGGTCGGCGGTCCCGCCGCCGCCGCCTAAGGTGAATCTCTCCACCAAGCCCAGGGGCGCGAAGTGCTCCTTCGCTCAGGTGGCTGCCGCCCCCCCGGTCTCTAGGGATGGTGATACGAAGGTTGCGGAGGCCATTGCCGCCATGGCGAGGGCCTTCCCACACCTCTCCCCCGCGGATATCCTCCATACCATTGGTAGGGGATCCCCCACTCCATCGTCTGGGAGGCCTCGCAACACTACCGCTGGCCCCACTAGGCGCCAGATCGTCATCCTATTCGTGGGTCCTAGGCCCCCGATTAAGGACTTGTCTCAGGTCGTCGCGGGAGCTAATCGTGCCCTCCTCAATGCGAAGTCCTCTCTCAATGTCACATCTTTTTTTTTTTTTTTTTTTTGAGATCAACAATTTATAATGCGGTGCTTGAACGCAGTCCGTGTGCACTAGCTACGTACAAGGCAACTAATACATGGTATAACTACCAATAAAGGTAGGGAAGAGAGTCCCACTGACTCAAAAGGCTACACTCCATAAAGAAGTGCGTGTGGGCGAAGAGTCCGCTACCCCGATGGAGACCAGGGTGCGGCAGACGAGGGGTGGATAGGGCCAACAGGTCCCCCCCCCCAATCGCTACACCCCACCCGAAGACGGGGGGCGAATAACCACCGGTTCCTCGAGGCCAAAGCTGCGAGGAGGGAATAACCTGAAGGCCCTCCCCAGTTATCCCACCCCTTGGGGTCGGGATAGGAACGCAAACGCGGAGGGGTTGCGTTCCAGAAAGCCCAGAAGGGCATCGAGGTCACGGGGTAAGCCGCCACGTCGCGTGTACTTCAGACAGGAAGTGAGTATGTGGGTGCGGGTTTCAAGCCGCATCCCACAGGGACAGGAGTGATCCTCCTGGGGATGGAATCTAGCGCGGTACTCCCCAATAGGGGCGTGACCGAGTATAGTGTGGGCAGCCCTTGCTGTACCAGTGACGGACATCCGGGGACCGATTTCTCGGAGCCACGCACCTCCGGAGAGATATGAGAGTTGGATAGGCTTCCCGAGGGAGTCCAGTAGGGGGAGGAAATTCCTTCCCCTGTAAAGGGGTGAGCAAAACATATTCACCCACTCGTCAATACACCCTCTCGTGACCTCAGCCTGGAGAGAGTCGATAGTAGTCGCTGGACGAGCGCCCAGCGATACACGGAGCTCCTTCACCATTGCGACGGCGTCAGAGTGAAGCTCTGCAACAGAGCCCAAAGGCACCTGCCAGAAAGTAACAGTCCGCTGGGCCTTGGAAGACAGCCAGCGGTCCAGGGACCAGCACACCTCCAGGGAGTGAACCTGGCTGGCGTGCACAGAGGGATCCACAGCTCTGCGGGCGGAGCCCGCGGAGCTGGTATAGATGAAGATGTGGTCGGTTTCCGCACAGTCCAGGACCATGCTTACTCCCAACCGAATGGAGTGGAGCTCCACGTCAGCGAGCAGAACCCTCCCTGCGGCCTGCCTGGCCTGCTTGACCAGACGCCCACCTGCAAACACGCAAGCTGCCGAAACAGCCTGCAGTCTCCCGCATGGCAGCTGGTGGGCACCAGCCGCTACGCAGACAGACAACGGATCAGACTGCGCCCTTCAAATGGAGGCGTGCAGTCCGTCAAGATGCCGTTGCTTCAAATCCCCCTCCGGATCAACAGTGTAGAGTCTAAATTTGATCCGCTCCAAAAAGTGGTCCAAAAGATGGAGACCTGGCCTATTCTCATCCGCAAATGGGGAGAAAGGCTCCGTAAGCTGTGGAAGCACCGCCTGTACCTCCATAAGAGCACTCTTCACCTTAGGCCGAAGTGCAGGGGTGAGAGTCAAGATAGCTCGTGGGTGTTCCAGAGAACTCCCCCTAAACTCATGGCCCAGCAAGGGCCGAAGCGGGTGGTTAGCCGCAAGAGTGGCAACCCGGAATATCGTTCGGGACACCAGCTTCTTAAGATGCAGCCAGAAGGGCAGAAGGCCTGCCAGGGCCTCTGCCCCTCCGGTTGGGGATGTGCGAAACACACCGATGATCCAGTTAGCGGCTCGCCGCTGCATGGAGTTGAACATCTTAAGGACTCCCTTGTTACAGAAACCCTCGTGATACCACATACGAAATCCATACGTGGCAATGGGCACCACGCAGGATCGGTAGAGGAGGCGCTTCTGGTCAGGAAGCAACCCCCAGGTTGAATTACCAAGCATCCCCATCGCACCAACCGTGGAGAATGCCTTGGTAGAATAGTAGCGGACGTGCTCGCAGAAAGTGAGAGCACGGTCGAAATAGAAGCCCAGGTACCACCAGAACGGCTTGGGTTTCAAAGGGGTGTCCCCCGTGTACGGATGGAAGCCCAGGTCAATGGGCGGGTTGGCATCCCTCGGGTTGCGAGAGAAGTGGGAGACCTCCGACTTGGTATGCTCAAGCGTGAGGCCAAAGGAGTCAAAGAGCCCGTGCACGCAGCGATAAGCCGCCTGCAGGGCAGTAACATTGTCCTCCCAATTCTTGGTCTGGACTATAAGGGTCCCATCATCGACATACGAAAGCATGTCGATGCCGAGGCCGGGGGTCTGCTGGTAATACAAGTACACCAGGGGTGTGAGATACAGGGCGGACAAGACGGGGGACAAAGCAGAGCCCTGCCCGATGCCCACATCTGCCTGCCTAGGATCAGACTGAAAGGAATTCCACAAATACGTGGTAGACCTCCCAACCAGGTAGGAGCCGAAGAATCGCACCAACTCAGGTGCGAAACCCGACCATGACAGCACCGCTAGAATCATATCATGATTCAGCAAAGGGAAGAACTGAGCGATGTCAAAGGCTACAACGCTAGTTCGCAGTCCCCGAGCCCACCCCGCACAAACGAGATGAGTGAGGATCAACCCGGCGTCCTCAGTGGACTTCTGGCGAATACCGCCAACCTGGTTGGGATGAAACACTCCCCACTTGACGCAGTCAAACTGGAGGCGGTTGGAGATCATCTTCTCCATCTCAACATCATGTCAGCCTCCCCGGCGTACGACGGCGTCTCTCTTGCGACTGACCCGGTTGCGTCCACTGCGGATCTTAACGTGATCCAAGACTGGGCTTCCCGGTTCTTCCCAGCGGGATCACAGCCTATGGCCACGGTCCCCTCCTCCAAGTCCTTCATGAAAGTGTTGGACATCCCCTTCTTTGCCCCTGACGGGTCCCATATTACCAGTCAGTGGATCGAGAACATCATGCGACAGTCGTCGCATCGAGGTTTCCTTAACCTCCAGGACCCCCCTAGGGTCCGGAGGAACTCTGACAAATCAGACACTACAACTGTCTGGTTCGAAATTTGGGACTTTTTTTTTTTCTTTTTTTTTTTTTGAAATCAACAATTTACGAGGTATAGGGCCCTCCCGTGAGGGAGGACCCTATTGCTATGCACTCTTGCGAGGCAAGCACCGGATGCACCAGACCCCGGAATCAACTTAGACTCTAACCTGGCTTAGTCAGTCAGGAGAACCGACAGAGGATTTAGTGCACTCGAGCTGGGTCGCGGGAGACTGTCCCGGCCTGCTACGGCTCATGCTTTGCCAGGGAGTTAGTATAGAGCCCCGGTTACTGGGCTTCCCGTTCCCAGGCAGGTGGTTCGCTGATGCCAACCGGCGTGGATCCCCACCTGTCCCAGGTCTCTGCCTCGCCCACAGCCAACCACATTGCACTTCCAGAGGTCCGTGGACCAGTGGCGTGGAGTTGTTTCAGCACCCTAAGCCTGCACCGCCCACTTCGGACGGAACACCCACGGGGGATCTAACCCCAGGGCATGCCCAGATGCGGACTCACCCAGAGCTCCAAGGTCCGGGCGGCGGACCTCCCCAATCGGCAGCCCCTATGGGAGAAGCTGTGGGTAACCCCAAAGCCCCAGTGCCCCACCCTTTGCCACCCAACCGGATACCTACTACCATGGACTAACGACCGGTACTTACTTGGCTTAAGCCGGCGGCACCCGGACCAAGCGTTCCCATGTGGGGGGTTACCTGGCCCCTTATTGGGACGTTCGATCTGTTTTTGTTAGAATTCCCCCGCTTACCATGCCCTGTGCTTTCGCTCCCTTATCGGGCACAGCCGATCCAGTCCGATCAAGATCGATCCAGATCCGCCACTTTGGGCTCCAACGATCTCTCCCCCAGATTTACCCCAGATTGGCGATTGCCAGTCGCCAAATCGAGAACTGAGATCAAGGAGACCATCGAATTTCCTCGGAGATAGTTTACCCACCCAAAGAACCGAGCACACGGTAGTATCCAATGACAACCACGCGACCTCTCTCCACTTCACAGGTATGGAGGATAAGAGGGAATCGAACCCCCAACCTTTCCGGCAGCTGTGTGCAGCCACCTCTCCCCATCTTTAGTGATTGAAACCACTGGGCTAGAGGGGCCCTTCGAAATTTGGGACTCGCAGACTGGGTCCACTTCCAAGTCGATGATCGGGAGATCGTTGGCCGTTGGGCCCCGCGCTTGCCCTATAAGTGCGGCTTCCCAGCAGGTAGGGACGTCCCTCTGCCGCCATTGCTGGCGGTGGGGGCACCCGACTAATGTCTGCAGGGCGAGATTCCTGACCTGCCCCATATGCTCCGAGCCCCACAGCGAGGAGAATCATAGGTCGATGGCGGGGTGCTGCAAGGCCCGCCCCAACGCGAACCCACCGGTTGCCAGTACTGCTGAGGGCACGGAGTGCCCTCATCAACCCCGTTGTAGGAACTGTGGCGGCCCTCATGCCGCCCATGATAAGAAATGCCCATTTTGGCGCAAGCGTTTTGAAGACGGTTGGGCCAAGAAACGATATCAGGAGGTACGCGGTTCCCCTACCGCCCCCAAGGTCTCGCTAACTCAGCCTAGGAGTAATGCCTAGGTACCTGAACGAGTTACGTATATGCTCTCAGAATGTAAACCGTAACTACATTCTGCTGGACACTTATCTCAAATTATATAAAAATGATTTTGACATCTTTTTCGTGCAAGAGCCCCCTTGGTGAAATCTCCGTAAGGCTCCCTCTGCTGTCTCCAGGGACGGCGAGGATGTTGTAGGTGCCCCACTCCATCCGGAGTGGGTGTGCATCTGGAACCCTCAGCCGGGTGATTCGTCCCCGCGAGTGTTGGCTTACGTCCACTTGAGGCTGAAGATGCTGCGACCTTCCCTCCGCAGGGATCTGGTCGATCACTGCGACATTATGGTTGTGTCCCTGTGGCAAGGGGGGCACACCTATAATCTTATGAACGTCTATTCGGACAACCGCCACACCGCCATCCTGGTCCTTCGGGGGCTGGTGGACTCTCTGTCTGCCATGACGTATATGGTGGGCGACTTCAATTGCCACTTGGAGCAGTGGGATCCTAATCGGGTCTCGCATCCGGGGATCACCCAATCTCTGTTGGAGGTTGGGATGGATCTGGGGCTTGATTTGGTACTCCCAGTGGTTCTGGGCCCAACTCACTTCCCGCACGATATGAATCTGTCACCATTGGTGATCGATCTCGTCTTCCTCCCGATGGCTCGAGATCCTGATCTCAGGCCCCTTCCGGTCACTCGATTTATGACCGGAGTGGTCCGTCGTGTTCTGAAGCCCGATAGCGACAAGGAGTTGAAGTTCGTGGCTCAGGTATGTGAGGGGCTTGCCGCTCTGCGGCTGCCCTTGGTCACTCCTGTGGAGGTGGAGTCCGCGGCCCTGGCTGTGGCTCGCATCGTCTCTCAAGCCTGGGATGCCTTCTCCGAGGAGGTATTCATTGTGGGGCGGTCTAATCCTTGGTGGAATGACGACTGCACTGCTGCCATTAGGGCGTATTGGGCTTCCCCCTTGGGGGAGGCGTGGTATGAGTTCCGGCGCGCCACTAAGGCCGTCAAGCGCAAGTTCTTCGATGAGAAGATTGAAGAGATTGCCTCTGCGAACAAGCGCCCCTGGGACCTAATGGCCTGGGTTAAGCAGCGCAAGTTACCCGCATGCGACGCGATTCAGCACGACGGCGTGCTGTGTCATGATATGGACTCCTTGTGGGATGCCCTCCACGGTACCTACAATGCGGCCTCTGGCCACACTGTAGATACCTCCGTATTAGACACTCTCCCCACGCAGGCGGAGAGGGCGTGGTACCCCTTCTCCACTTTGGAACTCAAGGACGCTTTACGTTCTTGCGCGAAGAAGTCTGCTCCCAGGCCCGACCACGTTACGTGGTCGTACCTGAAGGATATTGTGGTGGACCGTGCGTCCTGCCGCGTGTTCGTGTTAGGTTTTGTCCAGCTACACCTTATCTTATCTTATCCCCCCCCATCATCTCTTATCTTATCTTATCCACTCCCTTGATTAGATTATCTCCCTTTGTTCCCTTTTTGGTAATCTCTTTGTTCCCATTTTAGTAATACCTTTGTTCTTCTTTTGGTAACTCCTTTATCCCTCTTTTGGTAGTTGTCTTGTATCCTGTACATATATAAGGAGGCTTCCTCCTCTCCAATCTAACAGGACATTCCTTTCTTTTGTGTCAGTGTCAGTGTCTGAGTCTCCTTCTTCTAATACTCTCTCCTCTATATCCTTTTATCATCCTCTATTCTCTCACTCTTTTTGTGTTTCCTACACTCCTTTATTCTCCTCCCTCAACAGTTTGTCAATCTCGCCAACGCCTGCCTTATGGCAGGGCATTGGCCTGATTATTTCAAGGAGTCTAACTTGGTGGTCATACCTAAACCGGGGAAGCCCTCATACTCCACCCCCAAGGCTTTCAGGCTGATCGTGTTGCTTAATACGTTGGGCAAACTTGTGGAGAAGATGATCTCCAACCGCCTCCAATTTGACTGTGTCAAATGGGGGGTGTTTCATCCCAACCAGGTTGGCGGTATCCGCCAGAAGTCCACTGAGGACGCCGGGTTGATCCTCACTCATCTCGTTCATGCGGGGTGGGCCCGGGGACTACAGACTAGCGTTGTAGCCTTTGACATCGCTCAGTTCTTCCCTTCGCTGAATCATGATATGATTCTGGCGGTGCTGTCACGGTCGGGTTTCGCGCCTGAGTTGGTGCGATTCTTCAGCTCTTACCTGGTTGGGAGGTCTACCACGTATTTGTGGAATTCTTTCCGGTCAGATCCTAGGCAGGCAGATGTGGGCGTGGGGTAGGGCTCTGCTCTGTCCCCAGTCTTGCCTGCCTTGTATCTTGCCCCCCTGGTGTACTTGTACTACCAGCGGACCCCCGGCCTCGATGTTGATATGCTTTCGTATGTCGACGACAGGACCCTTATAGTCCAGACCAAGACCTGGGAGGACAACATTTCTGCCCTGCAGGCGGTGTACCGCTGCGTGCACGGGCTCTTTGACTCTTTTGGCCTCACACTTGAGCATACCAAGTCTGAGGTCTTTCACTTCTCTCGCAACCTGAGGGATGCCAACCCACCCATTGACCTGGGCTTCCATCCGTACATGGGGGACACCCCCTTGAAACCCAAGCCATTCTGGCAGTACTTGGGCTTCTATTTCGACCGTGCTCTCACTTTCCGTGAGCACGTCCACTACTATTCTACCAAGGCGTTCTCCATGGTTGGTGCAAAAATGGAGATGCTTGGTAATTCAACCCAGGGGTTGCTTCCTGACCAGAAGCGCCTCCTCTACCGATCCTGCGTGGTGCCTGTTGCCATGTATGGGTTTTGTATGTGGTATCACGAGGGTTTCCGCAACAAGGGAATCCTCAAGATGTTTAACTCCATGCAGCGGCAAGCCGCTAACTGGATCATCGGTGCGTTTCGCACGTCCCCAACTGGAGGGACGGAAGCCCTAGCAGGCCTTCTGCCTTTCTGGCTGCATCTTAAGAAACTGGCTTCCCGAACAATATTCCAGGTTGCCACTCTTGCGGCTAATCACCCACTTTGGCCTTTGCTAGGCCATGAGTTTAGGGGGAGTTCTCCGGAGCACCCTCGAGCTATTTCAGCTCTCACCCCTGCGCTTCGGCCTAAGGTGAAGAGTGCTCTCATGGAAGTACAGGCTGTACTTCCGCAGCTTACTGAGCCGTTCTCCCCATTTGCGGATGAGAACAGGCCAGGTCACCATCTTTTGGACCGCTTCTCTGAGCGGATCAAATTTATGCTTTACACCGTTGATCCGGAGGGGGATTCGAAGCAACGGCACCTCGATGGATTGCATGCCTCCATCCGGAGGGCGTAATCCGACCCATCATCTGCCTGTATAGCGGCTGGTGCCCACCGGCTGCCATGCGGGAGGCTGCAAGCTGTCTTGGCAGCTTGCGTGTTTGCAGGCGGGCGTCTGGTCAAGCAGGCCAGGCAGGCCGCAGGGAGGGTTCTGCTCACTGACATGGAGCTCCACTCCATTCGGTTGGGAGTAAGCATGGTCCTGGACCGTGCAGAAACCGACCACATCTTTATCTACACCAGCTCTACGGGCTCTGCCCGCAGAGCTGTGGATCCCTCTGTGCACACTGGCCAGGTTCACTCCCTGGAGGTGTGTCAGTCCCTGGACCGCTGGCTGTCTTCCAAGGCCCAGCGGACTGTTACCTTCTGGCAGGTGCCTTCGGGCTCTGTTGCAGAGCTTCACTCTGACACCGTTGTGATGGCGAAGGAACTTCGTGTGTCGCTGGACGTTCGCCCGGCGACTACTATCGACTCTCTCCAGGCTGAGGTCACAAGAGGGTGTATTGACGAATGGGTGAATATGTTTCGCTCGTGGACTGTTACCTTCTGGCAGGTGCCTGCGGGCTCTGCTGCAGAACTCCACTCTGACGCCGTCGCAATGGCGAAGGAGTTCCGTGTATCGCTGGGTGCTCGCCTGGCAACTACTATCGACTCTCTCCGGGCTGAGGTCACGAGAGGGTGTATTGACAAATGGGTGAATATGTTTCGCTCGCCCCTTTACAGAGGGAGGAATTTCCTCCCTCTACTGGACTCCCTCGGGAAGCCTATCCAACCCTCGTACCTCTCAGGAGGTGCGTGGCTCCAAGAAATCGGTCCCCAGATGTCCGTCGCTGGCACAGCAAGGGCCACCTGCACCATACTTGGTCACGCCCCTATTGGGGAGTACCGCGCTAGATTCCATCCCCAGGAGGACCACTCCTGTCCCTGTGGGTTGCGGCTTGAAACCCGCACCCACATACTCACTTCTTGTCCGAAGTACATGCGGCGTGGCGGCTTACCCTGTGACCTTGATGCCCTTCTGGGCTTTCTGGAATGCAATCCCTCCGCGTTTGCGTTCCTATCCCGGCCCCAAGGGGTGGGATAACTGGGGAGGGCCTTCAGGTTATTCCCCCCTCGCGGCTTCGGTCTTGAGGAACCGGTGGTTATTCGCCCTCCACCCTCGGATGGGGTGTAGCGATTTATGGAGAATTGACTCCTAATGCCCCTAGGGGCGGAGACCCGAAGTTCTGAGAGCCTTGGTTTGCGGGGTGTAGGGATTTACGGAGAAATGACTCCTAACCCCCTTCGGAGGGGGGACCTGTTGGCCCTATCCACCCCTCATCTGCCGCGCCCCAGTTTCCGTCAGGGTAGTGGACTCTTCGCCCACGTGCACTTCTTCATGGAGTGTAGCCTTTCAAGTCAGCGGGACTCTCTTCCCTACCTTCATTGGTAGTTATACCATGTATTAGTTGCCTTGTATGTAGCTAGTGCACGCGGACTGCGTTCAAGCACCGCGTTATAAATTGTTGATTTCAAAAAAAAAAAAAAAAAAAAAGATCCAGAGGAGGATTCGAAGCAATGGCACCTTGACAGACTGCACGCCTCCATTCGGAGGGCACAGTCTGATCTGTTGTCTGTCTGCGTAGCGGCTGGTGTCCACCGGCTGCAGGCTGTTTCGGCAGCTTGCATGTTTGCAGGCGGGCGTCTGGTCAAGCAGGCCAGGCAGGCTGCAGGGAGGGTTCTGCTCACTGACGTGGAGCTCCACTCCATTCGGTTGGGAGTAGGCATGGTCCTGGACCGTGCAGAAACCGACCACATCTTTATCTACACCAGCTCCACGGGCTCTGCCCGCAGAGCTGTGGATCCCTCTGTGCATGCTGGCCAGGTTCACTCCCTGGAGGTGTGTCAGTCCCTGGACCGCGGGCTGTCTTCCAAGGCCTAGCAGACTGTTACCTTCTGGCAGGTGCCTTCGGGCTCTGTTGCAGAGCTTCACTCTGACGCCATTGTGATGGCGAAGGAACTTCGTGTGTCACTGGGCGTTCGCCCGGCAACTACTATTGACTCTCTCCAGGCTGAGGTCACGAGAGGGTGCATCGACGAGTGGGTGAATATGTTTCGCTCACCCCTCTATAGAGGGAGGAACTTCCTCCCCCTGCTGGACTCCCTTGGGAAGCCAATCCAACCCTCGTACCTCTCCGGAGGTGCGTGGCTCCGAGAAATCGGCCCCTGGATGTCCGTCGCTGGCACAGCGAGGGCCGCCCGCACCATACTCAGTCACGCCCCTATCGGGGAGTACCGCGCTAGGTTCCACCCCCAGGAGGATCACTCCTGTCCCTGTGGGCTGCAGCTTGAAACCCGCACTCACATACTCACTTCATGTCCAAAGTATACAGGACATGGCGGCTTATCCCGTGACCTTGACGCCCTTCTGGGCTTTCTGGAACGCAATCCTTCCGTGTTTGTGTTCCTATCCCAGCCCCAAGGGGTGGGATAACTGGGGAGGGCTGTCGGGTTGTTCCTCCCTCGCAGCTTTGGTTTCAAGGGACTGGTGGTTATTCGCCCCCCGCCCTAGGGCGGGGTGTAGCGATTTATGGAGAATTGACTCCTAACGCCCGTTAGGGCGGAGACCCGAAGTTCTTAGAGCCTTAGTCTGCGGGGTGTAGGGATTTACGGAGAATTGACTCCTAACCCCCTTCGGGGGGGGGGACCTGTTGGCCCTATCCAACCCCTCGTCTGCCGCGCCCTGGTTTCCGTCAGGGTAGTGGACTCTTCGCCCATGTGCACTTCTCCATGGAGTGTAGCCTTTCGAGTCAGCGGGACTCTCTTCCCTACCTTCATTGGTAGTTATACCATGTATTAGTTGCCTTGTATGTAGCTAGTGCATGCAGACTGTGTTCGGGCACTGTGTTATAAATTGTCGATTTCAAAAAACAAAAAAAAAAAGATCTTAACCTCTTAAGCCAGTTTGCCATTCTCTGAATGAACCGCTACAGCCCAGTGGCTACCCAGGGCGCAACTCCCGGACCACCTTCCTATTACCCAGCAGCCGGTTTGTGATTGAGATCCAGTTGCCCAGATGTACGATAAGCACGGATCCCTATATAACTGTCTGGGCTTACCATCTTGCAGGGGCCGCTACCGGGATGGAAGTTGCAGCGTGAGAGCTGCCCCGGAGTTTGGGTGATCCCTACTAACATCTTGCACCCAGCTGAGCTTTACTCACTTGGAATGCAGGAGGGGGGTGGCCTGTCCTCTCGGTTGGCTTGTTCTCACCTCAATGCCCCCTCTTACCATCCCCTATCCTCTCGGTCCCTTGTGGGCATGCCCTCGTTTTCAAGTGGGAGACTCCCTACTCACGAGGGGGTATTTGGGGGAAGCGCACTTGCTACCGGTTTCGCGAGAGCTTGGCAAGGAGCACGGTTGTCCCACTGTGAACCCACCCAGGACGTGCCCAGGGGGACTCCTAACCTGTTTTGACCAGCCAGGGATCCACTGACCCTGGGTATCACGGACGTCCCTGAGGTAGTTGGAGGTCCCAGCTGGGTTAGACCAGCTGCGACTAACGCTGGCCCCCATAGATATGGCCTCTGACTCCAATGCTACCTCGGCTGCAGTGATGGGTGGAGCCAAGTCCTCCAAGTCCAAGGGCAAGGGCAAGGCCCCCCCTCCCCCTGCGCCACCACCTAACCCTCTAGGGCCTGGCCCGTCGCAAGCCGGCATGTCCTACGCACGAACAGCGTTCCTGCCGCTGCCGAAGGTCAATCTCTCCACCAAGCCCAGGAGTGCTAAGCGCTCCTTCGCTCAGGTGGCCACCGCCGCCCCGGTCTCTAGGGATGGCAATACCAAGGTCATGGAGGCTATCGCTGCTATGGCGAGGGCCTTCCCCCACCTCTCCCCCGCAGACATCCTCCACACCGTTGGAAGAGGGTCCCCCACTCCCTTGTCTGGGAGGCCTTGCAACACTACATTTGGCTGTTGAAGCAGGAGCGTTGGGGGACTGGTAAGGAGTCCTAACAGCAAAGGAATGAGTGTATTATGCGAAGGGAATGACTAGAAATGAAAGAAACAAGCTGTGGACAGCTGTGAGAGACTGGAGTAGAGATAGAACTAACTACTCACCTGTGGACAGCTGTGAGAGACTGGAAGTCCCAAAAGCGTCCACAGGTGCAAGTCCATGTCTAGATCACATGACTAGCTACCAAAAGCGTCCAGGCCTATCTACAAGTCCACAAACACAATAACAAACAAGTGGGACTGTTCAGAGCACAATGAGACAAGTGCACACTGCTCACCACAGGAGTTTTTTTTTTTTTTTTTGAAATCAACAATTTACAAGGTATAGGGCCCTCCCATGAGGGAGGACCCTATTGCTATGCACTCTTGCGAGGCAAGTACTGGATGCACCGGACCCCGGAATCAACTTAGACTCTAACCTGGCTTAGTCAGTCAGGAGAACCGACAGAGGATTTAGTGCACTCGAGCCGGGTCACGGGAGACTGTCCTGGCCTGCTACGGCTCACGCTTCACCAGGGAGTTAGTATAGAGCCCCGGTTACTGGGCTTCCCATTCCCAGGCAGGTGGTTCGCTGATGCCAACCGGCGTAAATCCCCACCTGTCCCAGGTCTCTGTCTCGCCCACAGCCAACCACGTTGCACTCCCAGAGGTCTGTGGACCAGTGGCGTGGAGTTGTTTCAGTACCCTAAGCCTGCGCTGCCCACTTCGGATGGAACACCCACGGGGGATCTAACCCCAGGGCATGCCCAGATGCGGACTCACCCAGAACTCCAAGGTCCAGGCGGCGGACCTCCCCAATCGGCAGCCCCTATGGGAGAAGCTGTGGGTAACCCCAAAGCCCCAGTGCCCCACCCTTTGCCACCCGACCAGATACCTACTACTATGGACTAACGACCGGTACTTACTTGGCTTAAGCCGGCGGCACCCGGACCAAGCGTTCTCATGTGGGGGGTTACCTGGCCCCTTATTGGGACGTTCGATCTGTTTTTGTTAGAATTCCCCCGCTTATCACGCCCTATGCTTTCGCTCCCTTATCAGGCACAGCCGATCTAGCCTGATCAAGATCGATCCAGATCTGCCACTTTGGGCTCCAATAATCTCTCCCCCAGATTTTACCCCAGATCGGCGATTGCCAGTCGCTAAATCGAGAACTGAGATCAAGGAGACCATCGAATTTCCTCGGAGATAGTTTACCCACCCGAAGAACCGAGCACACGGTAGTATCCAATGACAACCGTGCGACCTCTCTCCACTTCACAGGTATGGAGGATGAGAGGGAATCGAACCCCCAACCTTTCCGGCAGCCGTGCGCAGCCACCTCTCCCCATCTTTAGTGATCGAAACCACTGGGCTAGGGGGGCCCCGCTCACCATAGGAGTGCATATAGCACATCCTGGCATGTCACAGGGCACTCCTAACACACCCCCTTGATCTGACAAGTCCTACTGCATCAGACATACCGTTGCAGACCTAAAAGAGGTACTGTGGACTCCACAATCGACACAGGAACAGGCTTGGTGAGGATATCGGCCAACTGCTCAGTGGTTGGTACATGCACTGGATCAATCATTCTTGCCTCCACTGCATCACGGAGCCAGTAGAGTCGAAGGTCTAGGTGCTTCATTCGTCCGTGATGTTCTGGATTTTTTGCAACCTGTATTCCTGACTTGTTGTCAACATAGAGTGTCGAAGGGAAGGAAATGATGTGTCCAATCTCTGAGAGAATGTTGCGCATCCACATGATCTCCTTGCCTGCTTCAACTGCTGCAACATACTCAGCTTCAGTAGTAGACAGTGTTACCAATCCCTGATGCTTTAAGGACCATCCTACAGCACCACTACACACCAGAGTTACATATCCACCTGTTGCTCGTCCTGTCTCCTTGCAATCACCATGAGAGGCATCTGAGTAGGTTATAAACAACTCGTCATCATCGTTCCCTTTGTAAACTAGCTTGTAGTCAGCAGTGCCTTTGAGGTAACGGAAGAGGTGTTTGACAGCTGCCCAGTGCTGGGGGCCAGGATTGTGATTAAACTGCCCCAGATAAGCAACAGCAAATGCAATATCGGGACGAGTCATAGTGGCCAAGTACTGGAGTGCACCCACAGCACTGAGATAGGGAATAGAGCGTATCTGGTCTTGTTCTGCAGGGGAGATTGTGATGTTAGCTAAGTCAATTCCTGGACTTATAGGAGTCTTCACAGGATTGGAGTCATCCATACCAAACTGTTTGAGCATAGAATCAATATAGTGCGATTGGGAAAGGGAGATGGTGCGGTTGGGGATGTCCTGAGCAATCTGGATGTTGAGAAGAAAGGAGGTGAGACCAAGATCACAGAGTTTGAAGTGTTTTGACAGCTCAGCTACTGTTCTGTCCATGGCTTGATTGTTCTTGGACACAAGTGTGATGTCGTCAATGAAGATGGGAACAATAACACGAACATCACCCTTGCTGTAAACATACACAGAGTTATCTGACTTGAGCTTGGTGTAGTCCAAAGAGCTAAAGACGTCATATAGCTTCTTGTTCCACTGTCTAGCAGCCTGTTTGAGGCCATAGAGCGACTTGGTGAGCTTGCAAACATGGTTAGGACATCCCTCATGGTAGCCTTCGGGTTGGCGCATATAGATCTCTTCATCCAAGTCCCCATAAGTGAAGGCAGATGAAATGTCGACAGAACGAAGTGAATAGCCTTCTTTGGCTGCCAAGGCCAGAATAAGGCGTAGGGATGCAGGGCGATATGTGGGAGCAAAGACTTCAGTATAGTCAAATCCAGGGCATTGAGAGTACCCTTTTGCGACCAACCTAGCCTTGTAGCGCTCCATGGAGCCATCAGCCTTAAGCTTGACTCGGAACACCCAACCTGAGTTGATAGCTGTCTTGCCAGGAGGGAGTTCAACGATTTGCCAAGTGTTGTTACCCATCAAAGACATCAGCTTGTCGTTGCAAGCACCTCGCCATTGAGTCCCATCAGGTGCAGACATTGCAGCCTTGAAGGTACGGAAGCCTGGGTCCTCTGTGTTGCCAGCAAACTCAACATCTTGAAAGTCATCCTCAACAGCTAGATCAGCTTCCTCCTCATCATCACTGTCAGGGACAGGAGGTGGAGGATCGCTGACCTTCCACCACTCACCAGGTGACCGTCTCACATGTGCAGAGCGTCGTGGAGCAGTTGGGAGCAATGGTGGTACAGGAGGTGGCACAACATCAAGAGGAGGCGCAGGAACAGGAGGAATGATAGGAGGTGGAGCAGGGAGTAGTACATCTTGAGGAGGATTAATAGGAATGGATGGAATGACTGGAGACACCCCCTCATCGTCAAGAGGTGGTACTCCCTTAGAATGTGGAGAGGAGGGTGGTAATGGAGTTGGTGCAGTGGGTGGAGGAGTAAATCCTGGATTGGAGTTGGAATGTGAGGGAAAGTTAGACGGAGCAGATGGGACAGCCAGTGGACGTAGTGCAGTCATCTGCACACTAGACAGTCTAGGGAAGTACCGTTCGTCAAAGTTGGCTCTCTCTGAGATCACAACTTGTTTAATCACAGGATTGTAAAACCTCCATGCCTTGTAGCCAATAGGATAGCCAATGAATATACACCGTTGCATGTGTGGTCCAAGTGACGTCCGCTTGTCTTTCTGCACATGAACATATGCAGTGCACCCCCACACTCGTAGGTGAGCAACATCAGGCTTACATTTGTAAAAGACCTCATAAGGAGTGGTGTTGGGAAGGGGAGCAGTAGGGAGGCGATTCCAGACATGAATCATTGCAGTGAGGCACTTGCCCCAAAATGAAGGAGGGAGATGGGCTTCAGCAAGCATCGCAGTGATACGCTCACCCATTGTCTGATTAGCGCATTCAGCCAAACCATTCTGTTGGGGCTGGTTGCATGCAGAATGTCTCCGCTCAATCCCACAGTCAGTGGTGAATTTGATGAAGGCATTAGACATGTATTCACCCCCTTTATCATCCTGAAGTGCACGAATCTTGCAGGAGAGCTGGTTCTCTGCCCAAGACTTGAAAGTGCAAAATGCATCAAATGCCTCCGATTTCTTCTTTAGGAAGTAAGCTGCTTGGAATCGTGTTGAGTTGTCAATGAACGTGATCCAGTACTTTTTTTTTTTTTTTTTTTTTTTATCTCCAATTTATAACGCAGGCCGCGTAGGGAGGCCACATGCAGCTACTAACTATGGTACAACCCGAGCCGTAAGCTACAGGGTATCTGTACATACAACGCGTGACCGCGGATGCGGGCATGCGTTTCCCCATGCCCAGGATGAAGCCGCCCCAAACAAATGGAGATGGGAAGACGGCTGCCGCCCACCCAGTGCACGGCGTGGGAACAAAGCCAAGACAAGGTCCCCCCCCTTATTGGGGGTTAGGGGTCAATTCCCGTGTAAATCCCTACACGCCGCCCAGAGACAGCAGGGGAATAACCAACGCCCCGACCCGGACCCAACCGGGTGCCAGGCAGAGCTACTAGCCGATACCCCCCAGGGGGGGCCCGGCCCTCTCAGCGAACATGAACACGGTCGGGGACGCCTCGAGGAAAGCAATGAGAGCCTCGACTGTAGCCAGGACCCCCGCCATGGAGTGCCTGGGGCAGCTCCAGAACACATGCTCACGGGTCTCCTCCCAAAACCCGTAGTGACAGGAATAATCCTCCTGTGGGAAAAAGCGCCTCCGATAGCCCCCTATCGGCGCGTGATTGAGAATGGCACACGTCATCCAGGCCATAAGTGACACCGAATGAGCGTGCGGGATCCAGGCACCACCGTGGAGATACATGGGCCGAAGGGGGCGGTCATTGTCCCTGGCGAGCTGGAGGAAACCATGCCCACGATGGTCAGGATCCTGGAACAGATCGATCCAGTGGTCCTGACACAACCGTACTTCCTCCTTGCGGAGGTAGTCAAGCGAGGCCTGGGGACAAGCCCCTACCCCAACGGGAGGCAACGACCGAGCGAAGTCATGCACCTGAGTATGGAAAGGCCACCTCGCACGCGAAGGGACCTCCCAGAAGTGAACCGAGCGGGCCAGACCCCTGGCAAACCACTCGGCGAGAAGGCGACAGACCGCCAAGGAATGACCCTGGGCGGAGTGTACCAACGGGTCCACCGCCCGCCTGGCCGAAGCCATCAAGTCGGTGAACAAGACGAGACCAGCGGTGCCCTCAACAGAAACTGCCTTAGACACCGCCAGCCAGATGGCGAAAAGCTCGGCCTCGGGAGCCGTAACCTTCCCCCCCGGAAGCTGGACCGCATGTGTGATCCAGTACTTGTAACCTCAATTGGTAGGTACAGGGAGTGGTCCATGAAGATCTGAGTGCACAAGGTCAAGTGGTGCACGTGTATGATTGGTCGAGGAAGGAAATGAGGGAGCGCGCATCTTGCCAGCCAAGCAAGGTTCACAAACAGGATTGGGAGGTGTCTGAGAGGTGAGAGTGAGACCAGTCACCAATTGCTGGGAGATCATCTTCTTCACATCAGCATAGTTCTGGTGGATGAGCCTTCTGTGCCAGAGTGACAAGTCAAGAGGGAGAGAGATAGAGGCTGCAGAAGCGAGCTGGGAAGCAATGGTGACTCCCTCGAGCACAGCAGTGTTGTTAGAACGGATCCTAGCACAGAACAGAGTCTTCCTATCCCTCTGGAAGTCCATAGACGAAGCAGAGATGTGTATATTAAGGCCTTTATGCCTAGTAAGGTAGAGGCAAGACAGGAGATTGCTCTGAAGCTGAGGAACATGGAGAGCTTGTGAAAACTGCACTGCACTCGTCGCTTTTCCCCCTACAACTGGCTGAAACACCACAGAGCCCACTCCAGCTGAGTAAATGACTGAATCATCAGCTAACCGGACAGGAATGCGAAGGGGAGCATAGGAATGCATCCAGTGACGATGTGGGGTCATATGAGAAGTAGCCCCTGAGTCTGCAAGCCAATCAACGTCAGAGGAGAGCTGGGAAGGTGTGGGGGAGGTTATACTCGCATTTCCAGCGAATTCTGTGGTGCTGAGCGCATTTTCAGATGCAGGAGAGGGCAGGGAGTCTTGTGACACGTCCTGGGCCTTGTTGGCACGGTTCCTGGGCCGTTTAGAGCGCGATTTTGACGTGTTTTTGCGTGCATCCTTCTGGGCATCCAAAAAGGAGTAGCTTGTTTTTTTTTTTTTTTTTTTTTTTTTAAATCAACAATTTATAACGCGGTGCTCAAACGCAGTCCACGTGCACTAACTACAACAAAGTAACTAGTACATGGTATAACTACCAATGAAGGTAGGGAAGAGAGTCCCGCTGACTCGAAAGGCTACACTCCATGAAGAAGTGCGCGTGGGCAAAGAGTCCGCTACCCCAACAGAAACCAGGGCGCGGCAGACGAGGGGTGGATAGGGCCAACAGGTCCCCCCCCCCAAGGGGGGTTAGGAGTTGATTCTCCGTAAATCCCTACACCCCGCAGACTAAAGCTCTAAGAACTTTGGGTCTCCGCCCCTAGGGGCGCTAGGAGTCAATTCTCCATAAATCGTTACACCCCACTCGAAGGCGGGGGGCGAATAACCACCGGTTCCTTGAGACCCGAGCCGCGAGGGGGGAATAACCTGAAGGCTCCCCCCAGTTATCCCACCCCTTGGGGCTGGGATAGGAACGCAAATGCGGAGGGATTACATTCCAGAAAGCCCAGAAGGGCGTCGAGGTTGCGGGGTAAGCCGCCACGCCGCGTATACTTCAGACAAGAAGTGAGAATGTGAGTACAGGTCTCAAGCCGCAGCCCACAAGGACAGGAGTGATCCTCCTGGGGATGGAATCTAGCGCGGTACTCCCCAATAGGGGTGTGCCCGAGTATAGTGTGGGCGGCCCTCGCTGTACCAGTGACGGACATCCGGGGACCGATCTCTCGGAGCCACGCACCTCCGGAGAGGTACAAGGGTTGGATTGGCTTCCCAAGGGAGTCCAGCAAAGGGAGGAAGTTCCTCCCCCTATAAAGGGGCGAGCGAAACATATTCACCCACTCGTCAATACACCCCCTCGTGACCTCAGCCCGGAGAGAGTCGATAGTTGTCGCCAGGCGGGCGCCCAGCGATACATGGAGCTCCTTTGCCATCTGGATGGCGTCAGAGTGAAGCTCTGGAACAGAGCCCGAAGGCACCTGCCAGAAGGTAACAGTCCACTGGGCCTTGGAAGACAACCAGCGGTCCAGGGACTGACATACCTCCAGGGAATGAACCTGGCCAGCATGCACAGAGGGATCCACAGCTCTGCGGGCAGAGCCTGCAGAGCTGGTGTAGACAAAGATGTGGTTGGTTTCCGCACGGTCCAGGACCATGCTTACTCCCAACCAAATGGAGTGGAGCTCTGCGTCAGTGAGCAGAACCCTCCCTGTGGCCTGCCTGGCCTGCTTGACCAGACGCCCGCCTGCAAACACGCAAGCCGCCGAAACAGCCTGCAGTCTCCCGCTCAGCAGCCAGTGGGCACCAGCCGCTATGCAGACAGACGACAGATCAGACTGCGCCCTCCGAATGGAGGTGTGCAGTCCGTCGAGATGCCGTTGCTTCGAATCCCCCTCTGGATCAACGGTGTAGAGTCTAAATTTGATCCACTCTGAGAAGCGGTCCAAAAGATGGAGACCCGGCCTATTCTCGTCTGCGAATGGGGAGAATGGCTCAGTAAGCTGCGGAAGCACTGCCTGCACCTCCATAAGAGCGCTCTTCACCTTAGGCCGAAGCGCAGGGGTGAGAGCCGATATAGCTCGAGGGTGCTCTGGAGAACTCCCCCTAAACTCATGGCCTAGCAAGGGCCGAAGCGGGTGATTAACCGTAAGAGTGGCAACCCGGAATATCGTTCGGGAAGCCAGCTTTTTAAGATGCAGCCGGAAGGGCAGAAGGCCCGCCAGGGCCTCTGCCCTTCCAGTTGGGGATGTGCGGAACGCACCAATGATCCAGTTGGCAGCGCGCCGCTGCATGGAGTTGAACATCTTGAGGACTCCCTTGTTACAGAAACCCTCGTGATACTACATACAAAACCCATATGTGGCAATAGGAACCACGCAGGATCGGTAGAGGAGGCGCTTCTGATCAGGAAGCAACCCCCAGGTTGAATTACCAAGCATCCCCATCGCACCAACCGTGGAGAAGGCCTTGGTAGAATAGTAGCGCATGTGCTCGCGAAAAGTGAGAGCACAATCGAAATAGAAACCCAAGTACCGCCAGAACGGCTTGGGTTTCAAGGGGGTGTCCCCCGTATACGGATGGAAGCCCAGGTCAATGGGCAGGTTGGCATCCCTCAGGTTGCGAGAGAAGTGAAAGACCTCAGACTTGGTATGCTCAAGCGTGAGGCCAAAGGAGTCAAAGAGCCCGTGCACGCAGCGATAGGCCACCTGCAGGGCAGTAACGTTGTCCTCCCAATTCTTGGTCTGGACTACAAGGGTCCCATCGTTAACATATGACAGCATGTCGACGCCAAGGCCGGGGGTCCGCTGGTAGTACAGGTATACCAGAGGGGCGAGAGATAGGGCAGACAAGACAGGAGACAGAGCAGAGCCCTGCCCCACGCCCACATCTGCCCTCCTGGGGTCAGACCAGAAGGAATTCCACAAATACGTGGTAGACCTCCCAACCAGGTAGGAGCCGAAGAATCGCACCAACTCAGGCGCAAAACCCGACCACGACAGAACCGCCAGAATCATATCGTGATTCAGCAAGGGGAAGAACTGAGCGATGTCAAAGGCCACAACGCTAGTCCGCAGTCCCTGAGCCCACCCCGCACGAACAAGATGGGTGAGGATCAACCTGGTGTCCTCTGTGGACTTCTGGCGGATACCGCCAATCTGGTTGGGATGAAACACCCCCCACTTGACACAATCAAACTGGAGGCGGTTGGAGATCATCTTCTCCACAAGCTTCCCCAACATGTTCAGCAACACAATCGGCCGGAAGGCCTTGGGGGTAGAGTAAGAGGGTTTCCCCGGCTTAGGTATGACCACCGAGTTAGACTCTTTGAAATAATCAGGCCAATGTCCTGCCGCCAGGCAGGCATTGGCGAGATCGACGAACATGTGACAGGATGCACGATCCGCCACAATGTCCTTCAGGTACGACCATGTAACATGGTCGGGCCTGGGAGCAGACTTCTTCGCGCAAGAACGCAATGCGTCCTCAAGTTCTAAAGTGGAGAATGGGTACCACGTCCTCTCTTTTTTTTTTTTTTTTTTTTTTTTTTTTTTTTAAATCTCCAATTTATTACACGGGCCACGTAGGGAGGCCGTGCGCAGCAATGTACTACAGTACAAACGACCGAGCCGTACACTACGGGGTATCTGTACATACAACGCGTGACCGCGGATGCGGGCATACGTTTCCCCATGCCCAGGACGAAGCTGCCCCGAACGAACGGAGGCGGGAAGACAGCTGCCGCCCAGCGCGTGGCACGGGAACCAAACTGGAGCGAGGTCCCCCCCCTTATCGGGGGTTAGGGGTCAATTCCCACGTAAATCCCTACACGCCGCCCGAAGACAGCGGAGGAATAACCAACGCCCCGTCCCGGACCCAACCGGGTGCCAGGCAGAGCTACTAGCCGATACCCCCTGGGGGGGGCCCGGCCCTCTCAGCGAACGCGAACGCGGTCGGGGACGCCTTGAGGAAAGCAATGAGAGCCTCGACCGTAGCCAGGACCCCCGCCATGGAGTGCCTAGGGCAGCTCCGGAACACATGCTCACGAGTTTCCTCCCGAAACCCGCAGCGACAGGAATAATCTTCCTGTGGGAAAAAGCGCCTCCGATAGCCCCCTATCGGCGCGTGGTTAAGAATAGCACGCATCATCCGGGCCATTACTGACACCAAGTGAGCGTGCGGGATCCAGGCACCACCGTGGAGATACGTGGGCCGCAGGGGACGGTCATCGTCCCTGGCGAGCTGGAGGAAACCATGCCCGCGATGGTCAGGATCCTGGAACAGATCGATCCAGCGGTCCTGACACGACCGTACTTCCTCCCTCCGGAGGAAGTCAAGCGAGGCCCGGGGACGAGCCCCTACCCCAACGGGAGGCAACGACCGAGCGAAGTCGTGTACCTGAGTGTGGAAAGGCCACCTCGCACGCGAAGGGACCTCCCAGAAGTGGACCGAGCGGGCCGGACCCCTGGCGAACCACTCGGCAAGAAGGCGGCAGACTGCCAAGGAATGACCCTGGGCGGAGTGCACCGACGGGTCCACCGCCCGCCTGGCCGAGGCCATCGAGTCGGTGAACAAGACAAGACCAGCGGCACCTTCGACAGAAACTGCCTTGGACACCGCCAGCCGGATGGCGAAAAGCTCGGCCTCAGGAGCCGTAACCTTTTCCCCCCGGAAGCCGAACCGCATGAATGCAGTCCAGCCCCTGGAATACCTGGGCGGCCAAAACCGCCTGGTGGACCCGGCGGGGCGGCAGACTCGCGTCCGTCGCCGCTACCAGAACCCCTGGATCAGCCTGCGCCCGGGCCAGAACCCGGTCGAGAGCCACGACATGGGCCGTAAGGGCATCCTCCGCCCCCCGGTCGTAGGAGTGGAAGCGGACCCGATCGGGGTACACATCCAAGAGACGGCGTCCCGGCCAGGCCTCCGGCGCAACCGCGTCAAAGGGCCCGGCGAGGGCAGCAAGACGCTGGTTAGCGTCGACAACAGGCCCCTTCACCTTGATCAACTCGCGGGGAGGGAGCCTGGCTATGGACCGGACATGAGACCAGAGATCACCGCTATAGCCCCAGCCAAGGAGGGCACGAACGGGGTGGCCCGGAGCAAGCGTGGCGTACCGCAACTCGGCGCGGTCACGAAGCTTCCGGAGATGAAGATGGATGGGGATCAGGCCCGCAATGGCCCCGACCCCCCCATCGGGCGACGTCCTAAAGGCGCCAGTAACCCAGAGTGCAGCCCGGCGCTGCATCCAGCGAAGGTGGTCCAATGCGCCCTTACACCTGGCGCCCCGGTAATACCACAAGCAAAAGCCGTACGTGGCTATAGGAACCACGCACGATCGATATAGAAGGCGCTTCTGGTCTGGCAGAAGCCCCCGAACGGAATTACCAAGCATTTCCATGGCCTTGACCGTGGAAATAGCCTTAGTAGAATAGAAGCAAACATGCTCCTTAAACGTAAGGGCACGATCGAAGTAGAAGCCCAAGTACCTCCAATAGGTCTTGGGCCGAAGAGGGGTGGCGCCAGTGAACGGGGGAAACCCCAAGTCCACCGGGGGATTCTCACCGGAACGATCCCGTGAGAAATGGAAGAGCTCGGACTTGTCGTGCTCCACGACCAGCGCGAACCGGGTGAAGGTGTCATGAACAACCTCGTAAGATCTGCGGAGCAGGACGCAGTTAGCGTCCAAGTCCCAGGCCTGCGCCACGATGGTACCGTCGTCGACGTAAGACAGGAGCGAAAGGCCCGGTTGAGGGAGCCGTCGCTCGATAATATACATGGCCGGGGCCAAGTAGAGGCCGGACAGGACGGGTGAGAGGGCAGACCCCTGGCCCACCCCCACCTCCGCCCGGAACGGTTCAGACAGGAAGGAGTTCCAGGCGTAGCTGGTAAACCTCCCCGTGAGATAAGAAGCAAAGAACCGGCCCACACAGGGGGAAAACCCCTGTCGAGCCAGAACTGCGAGAAGCATCCCATGGTTCAGGGATGGGAAGAACTGTGCGATGTCAAAGGCGAGAACACTCGTCTTCAACCCGCGGGCCCACCCGGCACGAACAAGGTGCACGAGGTAGGCACCAGCATCTTCGGTGGACCGCTGGATCACACCGCCGAACTGGTTCGGATGGAACACGCCAAACTTGACAGCCTCAAACTGCAAGCGGCGCGAGATCATTTTCTCGATAAGTTTACCGAGAGTGTTGAGAAGGACGATCGGTCTGAACGCCTTCGGGGTAGCATAGGAGGGCTTGCCAGGTTTCGGTATGATAACCGACACGCTCTCCTTAAAATGACGAGGCCAATGCCCGCACTCCATGCAGGCATCGGCGATCCGACAGACCAAACGGGTGACCGTCGGGCCCGCCAGAATGGACTTGAGGTGCGTCCACGTAATGTGGTCCGGACCGGGTGAGGACAGAGAAGAGCACGCGCGCAGAGCCTCGTGCATCTCCAAGTCGGAGAAGACCGGCCACTCCCGCGGTGGGAGCAGATCGATCTGATCAAGAACCCCGACATCGACTGGACGGTCGTTGGCGGCGTTGTAAGACCCGTGGAGCCCTTCCCAGAGCTCCTCGAGAGTGTTGCAGGGGCGATCGCGGTAGCGGATCGCCTCGCAGGGGGGTAACTTGCATGCCCTGACCCAATCCATCAGGTCCCAGGGGCGCTTGTTGGAAGAAGCAATCTCCTCGATACGCTCATCGAAGAATTTGCGCTTGGCGGCTTTCCAGGTCCGCTTAAACGTGCGGGCATCCTCCCGGTCCCGAGACCGAGAATACACCGCGTAAGTGCGCGAGCACTCGTCATCCCACCACGGCTTAGACCGTGAGACAACGCAGATCTCCTTGGAGTGGGCGAGCCACGCCTCGGAGAAGACCGCAGAGATAGCCAGGGCCACCTCGTCGATCCTGTCAGATGAGCCCAGGTCTGGAAAGTCCAGGCCCATAAGCCCCGTCGAGACCTCAGCTAGGAACTCGGCCTCCTCGTCCGAGCCCCGCTTCAGCGATCGCCTGGGCACAGCCTCCTCAAAGGCTTCCAGAGGGACAGTGATCCGAAGGGGGCAATGGTCAGATTGACCCCGCAGATCGGGACACCACGTGGGAAGTGGCAGGTGGCCCGCGGCCGCCCTCGCAAACACGAGGTCGATCACAGTAGAAGCCAGCCCCGTCGACCTGGCGCGTGCTCTCCTGGGGCTGCCTTCTCACAAGGTGGTCTCGTTCCATCGGCAGGCAGCAGCCGCCCAGCAGCCACCCAAGGCCCCCAAGCCGAGGATGACTACATCCGGACCTTCGCGCAAGCAGGTCATGCTCACCCTCGCAGGGGGCGGTCTCCCGGTTAACCTGGGCCCCGTCGTCTGCGCGGAGATTCATCGGGTGGCGGCCGCCGCTCTGGCGTCTGCGGGCTCGCTCGTTCATATCGAGCGGGTCCAGCAGATGGACTCACATGTAGCTTGCTACACCACCGCCGTGCCCAGTGAACTGGACATCGGCACTATCAGGAACGCGGTCCGCACGAACTGGCCCCAGGCCGTCGTGGACGCGAACCTTCCTCGGTTGAAGAGCTACCTCAAGCTCCTCGACGCACCGATGTTCCGGGGCGGTCAGCCCTGGCTCACGCCCGACAGGGTAGTCGAGGCCATGCAGCGTTCTGTATGGTCTGAGTATTTCATGCTGGCCACCAGGCCGCGCATCGTCAAGAACTCGAGGGCCGCTGACACGGCCACCGTGTTCTTTGAGATCTGGGACTCCCAACAGGGGTCCAACGCGAAGACGGTCTCGCGACGCGTCATCACCATCGACGGCACTCCGTGCAGGATCATTCCTGCGAAGGCCAATCCCGGAGTCCCCCTCTGCCAGCGTTGCTGGAAGTGGGGGCATCCTTCCCTAGCCTGCCGACGCGAGGCTATCCGCTGCTCTCACTGCGGCGGTCCGCATTCCCCGACTAACCACCGGGCGTTTGCGTCGTGTTGCAAGGGGCAGCCCAATCACAGGCCGCCCATTGCCCCCACCCCCGCTGACCGCCCCTGCCCCCACGCGCCTGTGTGCGTGAATTGCGGCGGCGCTCATGCTGCGTCGGCTTCGGCCTGCCCGTTCTGGGCTCACCGCTTCGATCGGGAGTGGATTGAGCGCCGGTACGATTCTCCGGTAAGGGTCCGTTCCCCACCACGTCAACCCCGCTTACCCCAATGAATAGGGACTGTCAGGAACCTAGGAGATTGCGGAGAGCGTGTTGTATATGGTCGCAGAATGTATTTCGTAGCTACATTCTTGTGGACAGTCTACTAGAACAATTCAAAGATGAAGTTGATATGTTCTTACTACAGGAGCCGCCTTGGCGCTCCATCCGTCGCGTTCCATCCTCCTCTGACCCCGACGGGGATGAGGTTGTCGGGGCGCCCAAGCATCCGGAGTGGCTGTGTTTGTTCCACCCTCCTTCTTCCCCGGATCAGCCTCCTCGGGTTATGGCATATGTGCATAACCAGATGATGCGGCTCCGACCCTCGCTTCGACATGACGTCGTCGATCACCGTGACGTCATGGCCGTCTCCATGTTTCTGCATGGGGAGGCCGTGTACTTTCTCAACGTCTACTCAGACGACAGGCAGTCGGGCATCCGCTACCTCGCGGATGCCGTTGACTCTCTCCCGCAGTGCGCCCTCATGTCGGGGGACTTCAACTGCCGCTCGCCGCAGTGGGATCCGTGGGCTCCCCACAACCCCGCTGCTGCTGCCTCCCTGCTGGAAACGGCGGACTCGTTGGGCCTGGATCTCTCGCTCCCTGAGAACCCAGGCCCCACGCACTTCCCCTTTGAGGAGGGGCTTGCTTCTACCGTGATCGACCTCGTGTTTACGAGGGTGACTGCGGGCCATCTGCCGCTTCCCACGCGGTGTCCCGATCTGCGGGGTCAATCTGACCACTGCCCCCTTCGGATCACTGTCCCTCTGGAGGCCTTCGAGGAGGCTGTGCCCAGGCGTTCACTGAAGCGGGACTCGGACGAGGAGGCCGAGTTCCTAGCTGAGGTCTCGACAGGGCTTATGGGCCTGGACTTTCCAGACCTGGGCTCATCTGACAGGATCGATGAGGTGGCCCTGGCTATCTCTGCGGTCTTCTCCGAGGCGTGGCTCGCCCACTCCAAGGAGATCTGCGTCGTCTCACGGTCTAAGCCATGGTGGGATGACGAGTGCTCGCGCACTTACGCGGTGTATTCTCGGTCTCGGGACCGGGAGGATGCCCGCACGTTTAAGCGGACCTGGAAAGCCGCCAAGCGCAAATTCTTCGATGAGCGTATCGAGGAGATTGCTTCTTCCAACAAGCGCCCCTGGGACCTGATGGATTGGGTCAGGGCATGCAAGTTACCTCCCTGCGAGGCGATCCGCTATCGCGATCGCCCCTGCAACACTCTCAAGGAGCTCTGGGAAGGGCTCCACGGTTCTTACAACGCCGCCAACGACCGCCCGGTCGATGTCGGGGTCCTTGATCAGATCGATCCGCTCCCACCGTGGGAGTGGCCGGTCTTTTCCGACTTGGAGATGCACGAGGCCTTGCGCGCGTGCTCTTCGCTGTCCTCACCCGGTCCGGACCACATCACGTGGTCGCACCTCAAGTCCGTTCTGGCAGGCCCGACGGTCACCCGTCTGGTCTGTTGGATCGCCGATGCCTGCATGGAGTGCGGGCATTGGCCTCGTCACTTTAAGGAGAGCGTGTCGGTTATCATACCGAAGCCTGGCAAGCCCTCCTATGCCACTCCGAAGGCGTTCAGACCGATCGTCCTTCTCAATACTCTCGGTAAGCTTATCGAGAAAATGATCTCGCGCCGCTTGCAGTTTGAGGCTGTCAAGTTTGGCATGTTCCATCCCAACCAGTTCGGCGGTGTGATCCAGCGGTCCACCGAGGATGCTGGTGCCTATCTCGTGCACCTTGTCCGTGCCGGGTGGGCTCGCGGGTTGAAGACGAGTGTTCTCGCCTTCGACATCGCACAGTTCTTCCCATCCCTGAACCATGGGATGCTTCTCGCGGTTCTGGCTCGGCAGGGGTTCTCCCCTTGTGTGGGCCGGTTCTTTGCTTCTTATCTCACGGGGAGGTTTACCAGGTACGCCTGGAACTCCTTCCTGTCTGAACCGTTCCGGGCGGAGGTGGGGGTGGGCCAGGGGTCTGCCCTCTCACCTGTCCTGTCCGGCCTCTACTTGGCCCCAGCCATGTATATTATCGAGCGACGGCTCCCTCAGCCGGGCCTTTCGCTCTTGTCTTACGTCGACGATGGCACCATCGTGGCGCAAGCCTGGGACTTGGACGCTAACTGTGTCCTACTCCGCAGGTCCTACGAGGTTGTCCATGACACCTTCACTCGGTTCGCGCTGGTCGTGGAGCACGACAAGTCCGAGCTCTTCCACTTCTCACGGGATCGTTCCGGTGAGAACCCCCCGGTGGACTTGGGGTTTCCCCCGTTCACTGGCGCTACCCCCCTTCGGCCCAAGACCTATTGGAGGTACCTGGGTTTCTATTTCGATCGTGCCCTTACGTTTAAGGAGCATGTTCGCTTCTACTCTACTAAGGCTATTTCCACGGTCAAGGCCATGGGGATGCTTGGTAACTCTGTCCGGGGGCTTCTGCCAGACCAGAAGCGCCTTCTGTATCGGTCGTGCGTGGTTCCTATAGCCACGTACGGCTTTCGCTTGTGGTATTACCGGGGCGCCAGGTGTAAGGGCGCTTTGGACCACCTCCGCCGGATGCAGCGTCGGGCTGCACTCTGGATTACCGGCGCCTTTAGGACATCACCCAATGGGGGGGTTGGGGCCATTGCGGGCCTGATCCCCATTCATCTTCATCTCCGAAAGCTGCGTGACCGTGCCGAGTTGCGGTATGCCACGCTTGCTCCGGGCCACCCCGTTCGTGCCCTCCTTGGCTGGGGCTACAGCGGTGATCTCCGGTCTCATGTCCGGTCCATAGCCAGGCTCCCTCCCCGCGAGTTGGTCAAGGTGAAGGGGCCTGTTGTCGACGCTAACCAGCGCCTTGCCGCCCTCGCTGGGCCTTTCGACGCTGTTGCGCCGGAGGCCTGGCCGGGGCGCCGTCTCCTGGATGTGTACCCCGACCGGGTCCGCTTCCACTCTTACGACCGAGGGGCGGAGGACGCCCTCACGGCCCATGTCGCAGCTCTCGACCGGGTTCTGGCCCGGGCGCAGACTGATCCGGGGGTTCTAGTGGCAGCGACGGACGCGAGTCTGCCGCCCCGCCGGGTCCACCAGGCGGTTTCGGCCGCCCAAGTATTCCAGGGGCTGGGCTGCATCTATGCGGTCCGGCTTCCGGGGGGGAAGGTTACGGCTCCCGAGGCCGAGCTTTTCGCCATCCGACTGGCGGTGTCCAAGGCAGTTTCTGTCGAGGGCGCCGCTGGTCTTGTCTTGTTCACCGACACGATGGCCTCGGCCAGGCGGGCGGTGGACCCGTCGGTGCACTCCGCCCAGGGTCATTCCTTGGCGGTCTGCCACCTTCTCGCCGAGTGGTTTGCCGGGGGTCCGGCCCGCTCGGTCCATTTCTGGGAGGTCCCTTCGCGTGCGAAGTGGCCTTTCCACACTCAGGTGCACGACTTCGCAAGGTCGTTGCCTCCCGTTGGGGTAGGGGCTCGTCCCCGGGCCTCGCTTGACTACCTCCGCAAGGAGGAAGTGCGGTCGTGTCAGGACTGCTGGATCGACTTGTTCCAGGATCCTGACCACCGCGGGCATGGTTTCCTCCAGCTCGCCAGGGACGATGACCGTCCCCTGCGGCCCACGTATCTCCACGGTGGTGCCTGGATCCCGCACGCTCACTCGGTGTCAGTAATGGCCCGGATGACACGTGCTATTCTCAACCACGCACCGATAGGGGGCTATCAGAGGCGCTTTTTCCCACAGGAGGATTATTCCTGTCGCTGCGGGTTTCGGGAGGAAACTCGTGAGCACGTGTTTCGGAGCTGCCCTAGGCACTCCATGGCGGGGGTCCCGGCTACGGTCGAGGCCCTCATTGCTTTCCTCGAAGCGTCCCCGACCGCGTTCACGTTCGCTGAGAGGGCTGGGCCCCCCCCGGGGGGTATCGGCTAGTGGCTCTGCCTGGCGCCCAGTTGGGTCCGGGCTGAGGCGTTGGTTATTCCCCCGCTGTCTTCGGGCGGCGTGTAGGGATTTACGCGGGAATTGACCCCTAACCCCCGATAAGGGGGGGGACCTCGCCCCGGCTTTGCTCCCGTGCCGCGCGCCGGGCGGTAGCCGTCTTCCCGCCTCCGTTCACTCGGGGCGGCTTCGTCCTGGGCATGGGGAAACGCATGCCCGCATCCGCGGTCACGCGTTGTATGTACAGATACCCCGTAGTGTACGGCTCGGTCGTTTGTACTGTAGTACGTTGCTGCGCACGGCCTCCCTACGTGGCCCGTGTAATAAATTGGAGATTTAAAAAAAAAAAAAAAAAAAAAAAAAAAAAATACCACGTCCTCTCCGCCTGCGTGGGGAGAGCGTCTAGCACAGAGGTATCTACAGCGCGGCCAGAGGCTGCATTGTAGGTACCGTGAAGAGCATCCCACAGGGAGCCCATATCGTGGCACGGCACGCCCTCGTGCTGTATTGCGTCACACGCAGGTAACTTGCACTGCTTGACCCAGGCCATCAGGTCCCAGGGGTGCTTGTTCGCAGAGGCAATCTCCTCAATCTTCTCATCGAAGAACTTGCATTTAACGGCCTTAGTGGCACGCCGGAACTCGCACCACGCTTCCCTCGAGGGGGAGGCCCAGTACGCCCTAATGGCAGCGGTGCAGTCATCATTCCACCAAGGATTAGACCGCCCTACAATGAACACCTCCTCAGAGAAGGCGTCCCAGGCCTGAGAGATGATCCGAGCCACGGCCGAGGCCGCAGACTCCACCTCCACAGGCGTGCCCAAGGGCAGCTGCAAGGCGGCCAGCCCCTCACATACCTGCGCCACGAATTTCAACTCCTCATCGCTATCGGGCTTCAGAACACAGCGGATCACTCTGGTTATAAATTGAGTGACCGGAAGGACCAGAGTAAGAGGCGCGTGGTCCAAAGGACCGCACATCTCCAGATTGATCAGGGGCCTGAGATTCGGATCTCGAGCCATCGGGAGGAAGATGAGATCGATCACCGAAGGTGACAGATTCACATCGTGCAGGAAGTGAGTTGGGCCCAGAACCACCGGGAGCACCAAATCAAGCCCCAGATCCATCCCAACCTCCAAAAGAGATTGGGCGATCCCCGGATGTGAGACCCGATTAGGATCCCACCGCTCTGAGTGGCAATTGAAGTCGCCCGCCATGTACGTTATGGCAGGCAGGGAGTCCACCAGCCCCCGAAGGGCCAGAATGGTGGTGTGGCGGTCGTCCGAATAGACGTTCATGAGATTAAAGGTGTGCCCCCCTTGCCACAGGGACACAACCATAATGTCGCGGTGATCGACCAAGTCCCTACGGAGGGACAGTCGCAGCAGCTTCAGCCTCGAGTGGACATAAGCCAACACCCGCGGGGACGAATCGCCCGGCTGAGGATTCCAGATGCACACCCACTCCGGATGGAGCAGGGCGCCTACAACATCCTCACCATCCCTAGAGACGGTAGAGGGAGCCTTACGGAGGTTTCGCCAAGGGGGCTCTTGCACGAACAAGACGTCAAAGTCATTTTTATATAACTTGAGAAAAGAGTCCAGCAGAATGTAATTACGATTTACATTCTGAGAGCATATACGTAACTTGTTAAGGTACCTAGGCATTACTCCTAGGTTGAGTTAGTGAGTGTTGAAGCAGGAGCGTTGGGGGACTGGTAAGGAGTGCTAACAGTGAAGGAACGAGTGTATTACGTGAAGGGAACGACTAGAAATGAAAGGAACAAGCTGTGGACAGCTGTGAGAGACTCGAGTGGAGATAGCACTAACTACTCACCTGTGGACAGCTGTGAGAGACTGGAAGTCCCAAAAGCGTCCACAGGTGCAAGTCCATGTCTAGATCACATGACTAGCTACCAAAAGCGTCCAGGCCTATCTACAAGTCCACAAACACAACAACAAACAAGTGGGACTGTTTAGAGCACAATGAGACAAGTGCACACTTTGGATGATGCTGTCGCTGATTTTATCCTGTCTGAGGCATCAGAGTGCTTTCTAGATCCCTCAGTTACACACTCTATCCAGTTGCTGGACTCCAGTGACCACAATACTGTCTCTCTTAGACGGGCATCGCTGCGGGCAAATATGCAACATTTTGCATATTTGCTCTGTGATACTTTCATCAGCAACAGCTACTTAGTTGCAGCTGCTGAACCATCTACGCTGCACTCCCAGGGTGTTGTACCCCCTGAGCAGGTGCATGCCACTATTTCTTTCATTGACCGAGTTACCCACTGGGTCCAACGCACTGCACTTGCAAGGCCCCTCCCACCAGGAGGTGCTGAGCAACTTACGCTGGCAGCTATGGAACTTCTCCAGGCTGTCATGCACTTCCCTCAGGCTCTGCCACTAGTTGAGCAGATAGAGGCTTATGCGGCACAGCAGAGTTCTCCTCCGGTGGGGGACTCTGGCTATGCCTCACTTTCACCAACGCATGCATCAGAGATATGCCCCAGCGAGGGGACATCTCACTCTCAAACAGGATGCCGGAGATCCCGGTGTTACCGTCTCTGACCTATGTTAGAGGGGGTGTGTATTCCTGTATCAACCACTGATAAAGTGGATGGGCTTCCACTACGCCCAGGTTGCCCTTTGTCGCCGACATTGCGGTTGACCCTTTTCCCTTCCCTTTGGGAAGTTTACCTTGCTTCCATGGTTATTGTCCACCTACATGGGCATTTGCGGTGAATTAACATCGTCGTGCTACACACATGGGGACCATGGACCCTTGTTTATTTAGTAGGTCTTCAGACCTGCCCTTCTGCATTGGGCTCCCAGGGCCTGCAGATTTTATTCCCACAGGAATTTCCTGTGGTCTGCGCTGGGCCCTTTTTAGGTTCCAGTATTTGTCCGGAGGGGAGTATGTAGTACATACTCCCTGCTCCAGCCACTGTCCTCTGGGAAGGTGTGGTATCAGAGTGGGCTACTGGGTGGGACCCCATGTGTCTGGTGCCCTTCGGGTGCAGGCATGTGCTAACCACTGGGTAGTCTCCCACTTGTTTCTCCGCTTCTTACGGGTGGTTTCCTCCTGAGCTTGGGGTGACGCAAGCTCGCGTTGGCAGGCATGCCAGTATGTAGGGTGGACTTTGTAGCTACTTGCCCCCTGTAGTAGGTAGTTGCACACGGCCTCCCATCGCGGCCCGCGTTATAAATTGCAGATTTAAAAAAAAAAAAAAAAAAAAAGAGATAGAACTAACTACTCACCTGTGGACAGCTGTGAGAGACTGGAAGTCCCAAAAGCGTCCACAGGTGCAAGTCCATGTCTAGATCACATGACTAGCCACCAAAAGCGTTCAGGCCTATCTACAAGTCCACAAACACAACAACAAACAAGTGGGACTGTTCAGAGCACAATGAGACAAGTGCACACAACCCGGGCCCCACGCATTTCCCCTTTGAGGAGGGGCTTGCTTCTACCGTGATCGACCTCGTGTTTGCGAGGGCGGCCGCGGGCCACCTGCCGCTTCCCATGCGGTGTCCCGATCTGCGGGGTCAATCTGACCATTGCCCCCTTCGGATCACTGTCCCCCTGGAAGCCTTTGAGGAGGCGGTACCCAGGCGCTCGCTGAAGCGGGGCTCGGATGAGGAGGCCGAGTTCCTAGCTGAGGTCTCGATGGGGCTTATGGGTCTGGAGTACCCAGACCTAGGCTCATCCGGCAGGATCGACGAGGTAGCCCTGGCTATCTCTGCGGTCTTCTCCGAGGCGTGGCTTGCCCACTCCAAGGAGATCTGCGTCGTCTCGCGGTCTAAACCGTGGTGGGACGATGAGTGCTCGCGCACTTACGCAGTGTATTCTCAGTCTCGGGACCGGGAGGACGCTCGCACGTTTAAGCGGACCTGGAAGGCCGCCAAGCGCAAGTTCTTCGATGAGCGCATCGAGGAGATTGCTTCTACCAACAAGCGCCCCTGGGACCTGATGGACTGGGTCAGGGCACGCAAGTTACCTCCCTGCGAGGCGATCCGCTACCGTGATCGCCCCTGCAACACTCTCGAGGAGCTCTGGGAAGGGCTCCATGGGTCTTACAACGCCGCCAATGACCGTCCGGTCGATGTCGGGGTTCTTGATCAGATCAATCCGCTCCCACCGCGGGAGTGGCCGGTCTTTTCCGACTTGGAGATGCACGAGGCCTTGCGCGCGTGCTCTTCTCTGTCCTCACCCGGTCCGGACCACGTCACGTGGACGCACCTCAAGTCTGTTCTGGCGGGCCCGACGGTCACCCGTTTGGTCTGTCGGATAGCCGATGCCTGCATGGAGTGCGGGCATTGGCCTCGTCACTTTAAGGAGAGCGTGTCGGTTATCATACCGAAGCCTGGCAAGCCCTCCTATGCCACTCCGAAGGCGTTCAGACCGATCATCCTTCTCAATACTCTCGGTAAGCTTATCGAGAAAATGATCGCGCGCCGCTTGCAGTTTGAGGCTGTCAAGTTTGGCGTGTTCCATCCGAACCAGTTCGGCGGTGTGATCCAGCGGTCCACCGAAGACGCTGGTGCCTACCTCGTGCACCTTGTCCGTGCTGGGTGGGCCCGCGGGTTGAAGACGAGTGTTCTCGCCTTCGACATCGCACAGTTCTTCCCATCCCTGAATCATGGGATGCTTCTCGCGGTTCTGGCTCGACAGGGGTTCTCCCCTTGTGTGGGCCGGTTCTTCGCTTCTTATCTCACGGGGAGGTTTACCAGTTACGCCTGGAATTCCTTCCTGTCTGAACCGTTCCGGGCGGAGGTGGGGGTGGGCCAGGGGTCTGCCCTCTCACCCGTCCTGTCCGGCCTCTACTTGGCCCCAGCCATGTATATTATCGAGCGGCGGCTCCCTCAACCGGGCCTTTCGCTCCTGTCTTACGTCGACGATGGCACCATCGTGGCACAGGCCTGGGACTTGGACGCTAACTGCATCCTACTCCGCAGGTCTTATGAGGTTGTCCATGACACCTTCACCCGGTTCGCGCTGGTCGTGGAGCACGACAAGTCCGAGCTCTTCCATTTCTCACGGGATCGTTCCGGTGAGAATCCCCCGGTGGACTTGGGGTTTCCCCCGTTCACTGGCGCTACCCCTCTTCGGCCCAAGACCTATTGGAGGTACTTGGGTTTCTATTTCGATCGTGCCCTTACGTTTAAGGAGCATGTTCGCTTCTATTCTACTAAGGCTATTTCCACGGTCAAGGCCATGGGAATGCTTGGTAACTCCGTCCGGGGGCTTCTGCCAGACCAGAAGCGCCTTCTATATCGGTCGTGCGTGGTTCCTATAGCCACGTACGGCTTTCGCTTGTGGTATTACCGGGGCGCCAGGTGTAAGGGCGCGCTGGACCACCTTCGCCGGATGCAGCGGCGGGCTGCACTCTGGATCACTGGCGCCTTCAGGACGTCACCCGATGGGGGGGTTGGGGCCATTGCGGGCCTGGTCCCCATTCATCTCCATCTCCAGAAGCTTCGTGACCGTGCCGAGCTGCGGTACGCCACGCTTGCTCCGGGCCACCCCGTTCGTGCCCTCCTTGGCTGGGGCTACAGCGGTGATCTCCGGTCTCATGTCCGGTCCATAGCCAGGCTCCCTCCCCGCGAGCTGATCAAGGTGAAGGGGCCTGTTGTCGACGCTAACCAGCGTCTTGCTGCCCTCGCTGGGCCTTTCGACGCGGTGGCGCCGGAGGCCTGGCCGGGGCGCCGTCTCTTGGATGTGTACCCCGAGCGGGTCCGCTTCCACTCTTATGACCGGGGGGCGGAGGACGCCCTTGCGGCCCATGTCGCGGCTCTCGACCGGGTTTTGGCCCGGGCGCAGGCTGATCCGGGGGTTCTGGTGGCAGCGACGGACGCGAGTCTGCCGCCCCGCCAGGTCCACCAGGCGGTTTCGGCCGCCCAAGTGTTCCAGGGGCTGGACTGCGTCCGTGCGGTCCGGCTCCCGGGGGGGAAGGTTACGGCTCCCGAGGTCGAGCTTTTCGCCATCCGGCTGGCGGTGTCCAAGGCAGTTTCTGTCGAGGGCGCCGCTGGTCTCGTCCTGTTCACCGACTCGATGGCTTCGGCCAGGCGGGCGGTGGACCCGTCGGTGCACTCCGCCCAGGGTCATTCCCTGGCGGTCTGCCGCCTTCTTGCCGAGTGGTTCGCCGGGGGTCCGGCCCGCTCGGTCCATTTCTGGGAGGTCCCCTCGCGTGCGAGGTGGCCTTTCCACACTCAGGTGCACGACTTCGCGAGGTCGTTGCCTCCCGTTGGGGTAGGGGCTCGTCCCCGGGCCTCGCTTGACTACCTCCGCAAGGAGGAAGTACGGTCGTGTCAGGACCGCTGGATCGACTTGTTCCAGGATCCTGACCATCGCGGGCATGGTTTCCTCCAGCTCGCCAGGGACGACGACCGTCCCCTGCGGCCCACATATCTCCACGGTGGTGCCTGGATCCCGCACGCTCACTCGGTGTCAGTGATGGCCCGGATGACACGTGCTATTCTTAACCACGCGCTGATAGGGGGCTATCGGAGGCGCTTTTTCCCACAGGAGGATTACTCCTGTCGCTGCGGGTTTCGGGAGGAAACTCGCGAGCACGTGTTCCGGAGCTGCCCTAGGCACTCCATGGCGGGGGTCCCGGCTACGGTCGAGGCTCTCATTGCTTTCCTCGAGGCGTCCCCGACCGCATTCGCGTTCGCTGAGAGGGCTGGGCCCCCCCCGGGGGGTATCGGCTAGTAGCTCTGCCTGGCGCCTGGTTGGGTCCGGGCTGGGGCGTCGTTCGGGTAGACAGCAGACTCGCGAGGCCTTTTGGGGGCCTTGGCAGCCGGGGCAGGGACCACAGTCTGCGATGCAGAACTGTAGCCGGGTCAAGAGGAGCCGGGGGGGGCATCCTGAGTGTGGACAGTAGCCATGGCGAGAGGGTCCGGCGACGAAGGATCCACCGGCAGGGGAGCTCCCGCCCCCTGAGTGGAGCGAGTAGACCTTGGAGGCATGCGCGTAGGACTATAAGATCGTGGATCAGGCTAGTAGAGCTCATTGTGCAGAGAGTTGAGGGGAAAGGCTGTGGCTGTGCACGAGAGATGGTAGCGGTCGTAGTCCAAGAAGGGATGCAGAAGGTAACAGTCCGCTGGGCCTTGGAAGACAGCCAGCGGTCCAGGGACCGGCACACCTCCAGGGAATGAACCTGGCCGGCGTGCACAGAGGGAGCCTGTGGAGCTGGTGTAAATGAAGATGTGGTCGGTTTCCGCATGATCCAAGACTATGCTTACTCCCAACCGAATGGAGTAGAGCTCCGCATCAGCGAGCAGAACTTTCCCTGCAGCCTGCCTGGCCTGCTTGACCAAGCGCCCACCTGCAAACACGCACGCTGCTGAAACAGCCTGCAGTCTCCCGCACAGCAGCTGGTGGGCACCAGCCGCTATGCAGACAGACGACGGATCAGACTGCGCCCTCTGAATGGAGGCGTGCAGTCCGTCGAGATGCCGTTGCTTCGAATCCCCCTCCGGATCAACAGTGTAGAGTCTAAATTTGATCCGCTCCAAAAAGTGGTCCAAAAGATGGAGACCTGGCCTATTCTCGTCCGCAAATGGGGAGAAGGGCTCAGTAAGCTGTGGAAGCACTGCCTGTACCTCCATAAGAGCACTCTTCACCTTAGGCCGAAGCGCAGGGGTGAGAGTCGAGATAGCTCGCGGGTGTTCCGGAGAACTCCCCCTAAACTCATGGCCCAGTAAGGGCCAAAGTGGATGATTGTCTGCAAGGGTGGCAACCCGGAATATCGTTCAGGTCGC
This sequence comes from Lepiota brunneoincarnata, assembly GCA_023014365.1. Classification (NCBI taxonomy): domain Eukaryota; kingdom Fungi; phylum Basidiomycota; class Agaricomycetes; order Agaricales; family Agaricaceae; genus Lepiota; species Lepiota brunneoincarnata. Next base: position 95,436 of record JAEBUN010000068.1, read on the forward strand.
CAGCTTCCTAAGATGCAGCTGGAAGGGCAGAAGGCCCACCAGAGCTTCTGCCCCTCCGGTTGGGGGCATGCGAAATGCACTGATTATCCAGTTAGTGGTGCACTGCTGCATGGAGTTAAACATCTTGAGGATCCCCTTGTTGCGGAAAACCCTCGTGATACCACATGCGGAACCCATACGTGGCAATAGGAACCACGCAGGACTAGTAGAGGAGGCGCTTCTGGTCAGGAAGCAACCCCCGGGTTGAATTACCAAGCATCCCCATCGCACCAACCATGGAGAAAGCCTTGGTAGAATAGTAGCGGATGTGCTCTTGAAAAGTGAGAGCATGGTCAAAATAGAACCCCAAGTACTTTTTTTTTTTTTTTTTTTTTTTTAAATCTCCAATTTATTACACGGGCCGCGTAGGGAGGCTGTGCGCAGCAACGTACTACAGTACAAACGACCGAGCCGTACACTACGGGGTATCTGTACATACAACGTGTGACCGCGGATGCGGGCATGCGTTTCCCCATGCCCAGGACGAAGCCGCCCCGAACGAACGGAGACGGGAAGACGGCTGCCGCCCAGCGCGCGGCACGGGAACCAAACCGGAGCGAGGTCCCCCCCCTTATCGGGGGCTAGGGGTCAATTCCCACGTAAATCCCTACACGCCGCCCGAAGGCAGCGGGGGAATAACCAACGCCCCAGCCCGGACCCAACCGGGCGCCAGGCAGAGCTACTAGCCGATACCCCCCAGGGGGGGCCCAGCCCTCTCAGCGAACACGAATGCGGTCGGGGACGCCTCAAGGAAAGCAATGAGAGCCTCGACCATAGCCGGGACCCCCGCCATGGAGTGCCTAGGGCAGCTCCGGAACACGTGCTCGCGAGTTTCCTCCCGAAACCCGCAGCGACAGGAGTAATCCTCCTGTGGGAAAAAGCGCCTCCGATAGCCCCCTATCGGCGCGTGGTTAAGAATAGCACGTGTCATCCGGGCCATCACTGACACCGAGTGAGCGTGCGGGATCCAGGCACCACCGTGGAGATATGTGGGCCGCAGGGGACGGTCGTCGTCCCTGGCGAGCTGGAGGAAACCATGCCCGCGATGGTCAGGATCCTGGAACAAGTCGATCCAGCGGTCCTGACACGACCGTACTTCCTCCTTGCGGAGGTAGTCAAGCGAGGCCCGGGGACGAGCCCCTACCCCAACGGGAGGCAACGACCTCGCGAAGTCGTGCACCTGAGTGTGGAAAGGCCACCTCGCACGCGAGGGGACCTCCCAGAAATGGACCGAGCGGGCCGGACCCCCGGCGAACCACTCGGCAAGAAGGCGGCAGACCGCCAGGGAATGACCCTGGGCGGAGTGCACCGACGGGTCCACCGCCCGCCTGGCCGAAGCCATCGAGTCGGTGAACAGGACGAGACCAGCGGCGCCCTCGACAGAAACTGCCTTGGACACCGCCAGCCGGATGGCGAAAAGCTCGACCTCGGGAGCCGTAACCTTCCCCCCCGGGAGCCGGACCGCACGGACGCAGTCCAGCCCCTGGAACACTTGGGCGGCCGAAACCGCCTGGTGGACCTGGCGGGGCGGCAGACTCGCGTCCGTCGCTGCCACCAGAACCCCCGGATCAGCCTGCGCCCGGGCCAAAACCCGGTCGAGAGCCGCGACATGGGCCGCAAGGGCGTCCTCCGCCCCCCGGTCATAAGAGTGGAAGCGGACCCGCTCGGGGTACACATCCAAGAGACGGCGCCCCGGCCAGGCCTCCGGCGCCACCGCGTCGAAAGGCCCAGCGAGGGCAGCAAGACGCTGGTTAGCGTCGACAACAGGCCCCTTCACCTTGATCAGCTCGCGGGGAGGGAGCCTGGCTATGGACCGGACATGAGACCGGAGATCACCGCTGTAGCCCCAGCCAAGGAGGGCACGAACGGGGTGGCCCGGAGCAAGCGTGGCGTACCGCAGCTCGGCACGGTCACGAAGCTTCTGGAGATGGAGATGAATGGGGACCAGGCCCGCAATGGCCCCAACCCCCCCATCGGGTGACGTCCTGAAGGCGCCAGTGATCCAGAGTGCAGCCCGCCGCTGCATCCGGCGAAGGTGGTCCAGCGCGCCCTTACACCTGGCGCCCCGGTAATACCACAAGCGAAAGCCGTACGTGGCTATAGGAACCACGCACGACCGATATAGAAGGCGCTTCTGGTCTGGCAGAAGCCCCCGGACGGAGTTACCAAGCATTCCCATGGCCTTGACCGTGGAAATAGCCTTAGTAGAATAGAAGCGAACATGCTCCTTAAACGTAAGGGCACGATCGAAATAGAAACCCAAGTACCTCCAATAGGTCTTGGGCCGAAGAGGGGTAGCGCCAGTGAACAGGGGAAACCCCAAGTCCACCGGGGGATTCTCACCGGAACGATCCCGTGAGAAATGGAAGAGCTCGGACTTGTCGTGCTCCACGACCAGCGCGAACCGGGTGAAGGTGTCATGGACAACCTCATAAGACCTGCGGAGTAGGATGCAGTTAGCGTCCAAGTCCCAGGCCTGTGCCACGATGGTGCCATCGTCGACGTAAGACAGGAGCGAAAGGCCCGGTTGAGGGAGCCGCCGCTCGATAATATACATGGCTGGGGCCAAGTAGAGGCCGGACAGGACGGGTGAGAGGGCAGACCCCTGGCCCACCCCCACCTCCGCCCGGAACGGTTCAGACAGGAAGGAATTCCAGGCGTAACTGGTAAACCTCCCCGTGAGATAAGAAGCGAAGAACCGGCCCACACAAGGGGAGAACCCCTGTCGAGCCAGAACCGCGAGAAGCATCCCATGATTCAGGGATGGGAAGAACTGTGCGATGTCGAAGGCGAGAACACTCGTCTTCAACCCGCGGGCCCACCCAGCACGGACAAGGTGCACGAGGTAGGCACCAGCGTCTTCGGTGGACCGCTGGATCACACCGCCGAACTGGTTCGGATGGAACACGCCAAACTTGACAGCCTCAAACTGCAAGCGGCGCGCGATCATTTTCTCGATAAGCTTACCGAGAGTATTGAGAAGGATGATCGGTCTGAACGCCTTCGGAGTGGCATAGGAGGGCTTGCCAGGCTTCGGTATGATAACCGACACGCTCTCCTTAAAGTGACGAGGCCAATGCCCGCACTCCATGCAGGCATCGGCTATCCGACAGACCAAACGGGTGACCGTCGGGCCCGCCAGAACGGACTTGAGGTGCGTCCACGTGACGTGGTCCGGACCGGGTGAGGACAGAGAAGAGCACGCGCGCAAGGCCTCGTGCATCTCCAAGTCGGAAAAGACCGGCCACTCCCGCGGTGGGAGCGGATTGATCTGATCAAGAACCCCGACATCGACCGGACGGTCATTGGCGGCGTTGTAAGACCCATGGAGCCCTTCCCAGAGCTCCTCGAGAGTGTTGCAGGGGCGATCACGGTAGCGGATCGCCTCGCAGGGAGGTAACTTGCGTGCCCTGACCCAGTCCATCAGGTCCCAGGGGCGCTTGTTGGTAGAAGCAATCTCCTCGATGCGCTCATCGAAGAACTTGCGCTTGGCGGCCTTCCAGGTCCGCTTAAACGTGCGAGCGTCCTCCCGGTCCCGAGACTGAGAATACACTGCGTAAGTGCGCGAGCACTCGTCGTCCCACCACGGTTTAGACCGCGAGACGACGCAGATCTCCTTGGAGTGGGCAAGCCACGCCTCGGAGAAGACCGCAGAGATAGCCAGGGCTACCTCGTCGATCCTGCCGGATGAGCCTAGGTCTGGGTACTCCAGACCCATAAGCCCCATCGAGACCTCAGCTAGGAACTCGGCCTCCTCATCCGAGCCCCGCTTCAGCGAGCGCCTGGGTACCGCCTCCTCAAAGGCTTCCAGGGGGACAGTGATCCGAAGGGGGCAATGGTCAGATTGACCCCGCAGATCGGGACACCGCGTGGGAAGCGGCAGGTGGCCCGCAGCCGCCCTCGCAAACACGAGGTCGATCACGGTAGAAGCAAGCCCCTCCTCAAAGGGGAAATGCGTGGGGCCCGGGTTCTCAGGGAGCGAGAGGCCCAGGCCCAACGAGTCCGCCGTTTCCAGCAGGGCGGCGGCAGCAGCAGGATTGTGGGGGGCCCACGGGTCCCACTGCGGCGAGCGGCAGTTAAAGTCCCCCGACATGAGGGCGCACTGCGGGAGAGAGTCAACGGCATCCGCGAGATAGCGGATGCCCGACTGTCTATCATCCAAGTAGACGTTGAGAAAGTATACAGCCTCCCCATGCAGAAACATGGAGACGGCCATGACGTCACGGTGATCGATGACATCACGCCGAAGCGAGGGGCGGAGCCACATCATCCGGTTATGTACGTATGCCATAACCCGAGGAGGCTGATCCGGGGAAGAAGGAGGGCGGAACAAACACAGCCACTCCGGATGCTTGGGCGCCCCGACCACCTCATCCCTGTCAGGGTCAGAGGAGGACGGAACGCGGCGGATGGAGTGCCAAGGCGGCTCCTGTAGTAAGAACATATCCACGTCATCTTTGAATTGTTCTAGCAGAGAGTCTACAAGAATGTAACTACGGAATACATTCTGAGACCAGACACGGCACGCTCTCCTCAAACTCCTAGGTCCCTGACGGTCCCTATTCATTGGGGTAAGCGAGGTTGACGCGGTGGGGAATGAACCCTTACCGGAGAATCGTACCAGCGCTCAATCCACTCCCGATCGAAGCGGTGAGCCCAGAACGGGCAGGCCGAAGCCGACGCAGCGTGAGCGCCGCCGCAATTCACGCACACGGGCGCGTGAGGGCAGGGGCGGTCAGCGGGGGTGGGGGCAATGGGCGGCCTGTGGTTGGGCTGCCCTTTGCAACACGACGCAAACGCCCGATGGTTAGTCGGGGAATGCGGACCGCCGCAGTGAGAGCAGCGGATAGCCTCGCGTCGGCAGGCTAGAGAGGGGTGCCCCCACTTCCAGCAACGCTGGCAGAGGGGGACACCGGGGTTGGCCTTTGCAGGGATAATCCTGCACGGGGTGCCGTCGATAGTGATGACGCGTCGAGAGACCGTCTTCGCGTTGGAGCCCTGCTGGGAGTCCCAAATCTCAAAGAACACGGTCGCCGTGTCAGCGGCGCGCGAGTTCTTGACGATGCGAGGCCTAGTGGCCAGCACAAAGTACTCAGACCACACAGATCGCTGCATGGCCTCGACAACCCTGTCGGGCGTGAGCCAGGGCTAACCGCCCCGGAACATAGGTGTGTCGAGGAGCTTAAGGTAGCTCTTCGAGCGGGGGAGGTTCGCGTCGACGACGGCGTTGGGCCAGTTGCCGCGGACAGCGTTCCTGATAGTGCCAATGTCCAGTTCGCTGGGCACGGCGGTGGTGTAGCAAGCTACATGTGAGTCCATCTGCTGGACCCGCTCGATGCGAACGAGCAAGCCCGCAGACGCCAGAGCGGCGGCCGCCACCCGATGAACCTCCGCACAGACGACGGGGCCCAGATTAACCGGGAGACCGCCCCCTGCAAGGGACCTCTCTCCACTTCACAGGTATGGAGGATGAGAGAGAATCGAACCCCCAACCTTTCCAGTAGCCGTGCGCAGCCACCTCTCCCCATCTTTAGTGATCGAAACCACTGAGCTAGAGGGGCCCCCTTTCCCTTGGAGTTGGAGGACTTAGCCCCTCTAGACGGCGCAGCCGAGGAGGCTCTGGCGTCGGGGGCTGTATCCATGGGCGCCGGCAATATGGCCGGGCGAGAGGGCGGGGCAGTCACAGCAGGCTTCACCTGGCTGGGAGGCCCTACCACTGCAGGGACGTCCGAGATGTCCTTCCCAAAAGAGCGCATCCTGTTGATAATGGACTGACAGAGGGTGGACTCATCGTTCCCCTCGCACTTCAGCCTGTAATCAAGGAACCCGCAGCATCTGGTATGCCGCAGGAGACCATCAAAAAGCGTGCTAGGCCCTCTCCCAAGAGAGGTCCGTCATGAGGACCTTGGTGTGCTTCACCAAGTAGTCCGTCACCTGATCAAACGACTCCGCTATAGCCCGCAGGTGATCAGCCTGACTGTCGCTGCTCGGGGCAGCAGCCAAGTCAACCCGCAGGGGGGGGATATCGCAGGTGGAGCGAAGAGGGGGCGGCCCCCCTTGCTGGAGTTACGCCACGGCCGTTTAGAAGACGACCGCAAGTTGTTAGAAAACGCAGAGAGGCAGGAGACAGGTCGAGCCTGCCTCAGCGTTTCCACCAGGTCAACGGCTATCCCACAAGGTGGGGAAACCGCAGCATGCATGCTTGCCACTGTACCGTGGCAGGCAGCGGGCTCTTGGAGAGGGTTCCTTGGGGAGCCAGGGGACAGGACGTCCAGTGGGTCGGTGGAGGGGGTAGGGGGGGGACCACGGCCTGAGCTGCAGGATCCGCCGGGATCCGCCCCTCCTCGCACAGCCTGTTGGGAGGCCAAGGAGGACATGTGGGGTTGTGAGTACTACTGGAGGAATCCAACAGTGGGGGTGCGCAGGATGAGATAGAAAGCATCGAGGTGGGTGTGGCTGTGCATGTTGCTGGTGGTAGTACCAGATCAAGAAGCATCCGGGCTGAGGTCACGAGAGGGTGTATCAACAAGTGGGTGAACATGTTTCACTCGCCCCTCTATAGGGGGAGGAATTTCCTCCCCCTGCTGGACTCCCTTGGAAAGCCAATCCAGCCCTCGTACCTCTCCAGAGGTGCGTGGCTCCGAGAAATCAGCCCCCGGATGTCCGTCGCTGGTACAGTGAGGGCCGCCCGCACTATACTCGGTCACGCCCCCATTGGGGAGTACTACGCTAGATTCCATCCCCAGGAGGATCACTCTTGTCCCTGTAGGCTGCGGCTTGAAACCCGTACTCACATACTCACTTCCTGTCCAAAGTACATGCGGCGTGGCAGCTTACTCCACGACCTCGACGCCCTTCTGGGCTTTCTGGAACGCAATCCTTCCGCGTTTGCATTCCTATCCCGGCCCCAAGGGGTGGGATAACTGGGGAGGGCCTTCGGGTTGTTCCCCCCTCACAGCTTTGGTTTCAAGGGACCGGTGGTTAATTTGCCCCCTGCCCTAGGGCGGGGTGTAGTGATTTATGGAGAATTGACTCCTAATGCCCGTCAGGGCGGAGACCCAAAGTTCTTAGAGCCTTGGTCTGCGGGGTGTAGGGATTTACGGAGAATTGACTCCTAGCCCCCTTCGGGGGGGGGACCTGTTGGCCCTATCCACCCCTCGTCTGCCGCGCCCTGGTTTCCGTCGGGGTAGCGGACTCTTCGCCCACACGCACTTCTTTATGGAGTGTAGCCTTTTGAGTCAGCGGGACTCTCTTCCCTACCTTTATTGGTAGTTATACCATGTACTAGTTACTTTGTTGTAGTTAGTGCACGTGGATTGCATTTGAGCACTGCATTATAAATTGTTGATTTCAAAAAAAAAAAAAAAAAAAAGAACAGGGGAAACCCCAAAGTCCACTGGGGGATTCTCACCGGAACAATCCCATGAGAAATGGAAGAGCTCAGACTTGTCGTGCTCCATGACTAGTGTGAACCGGGTGAAGGTGTCATGGACAACCTCGTACGACCTGCGGAGAAAGATGCAGTTAGCGTCCAGGTCCCAGGCTTGCACCACGATGGTGCCATCGTCAACGTAAGACAGGAGCAAAAGGCCTGGCTGAGGGAGCCTCCGCTCAATAATATACATGGTGGGAGCAAAGTAAAGGCCGGACAGGACAGGTGAGAGGGCAGACCCCTGGCTCACCCCCACCTCTGCCCGGAATGGTTCAGCTCTTTGACCCCTTCGGCCTCACGCTTGAGCACACCAAGTCCGAGGTCTTCCATTTCTCTCATAACCTGAGGGATGCCAACCCGCCCATCAACCTGGGCTTCCATCTGTACACGGGGGATACCCCTTTGAAGCCTAAGCCATTTTGGCGGTACTTGGGTTTCTATTTCAACCATGCTCTCACTTTTTGCAAGCATGTACGCTACTATTCTACCAAGGCATTCTCCACAGTTGGAGCAATGGGGATGCTTGGTAATTCAAACCGGGGGCTGCTTCTGGATCAGAAGCACCTCCTGTACTGGTCCTGCATGGTTCCTATAGCCACATATGGGTTTTGTATGTGGTATCACGAAGGTTTCCATAATAAGGGAATCCTCAAGATGTTCAACTCCATACAGCGCTGCGCCGCCAATTGGATCATCGGTGCATTCCGCACATCCCCTTCTGGGGGGGCAGAGGCCCTCGCAGGCCTTCTGCCCTTCCGGTTGCATCTCAAGAAGTTGGCCTCCCGAATGATATTCCAGGTTGCCACACTTGCAGAAAATCACCTGCTTCAGCCCTTGCTGGGCCGCAAGTACAGGGGGAGCACTGTGGCGCACCCTCACTCTATTTTGTCTCTCACCCCAGTGCTTCGGCCCAAGGTGAAGAGTGCTCTCATGGAGGTGCAGAACGTGCTTCCACAGCTTACTGAGCTGTTCAGCCCATTCGTGGATGAGAACAGGCCAGGTCTCCAACTTTTGGACCGCTTTTCGGAGCGGATCAAGTTTATGCTATACACTGTTGATCCAGAGGGGAATTCGAAGCAATGGCATCTTGACGGACTGCACACCTCTATCCGGAGGGTATAGGCTGACCCATCATCTGCTTGCATAGTGGCTGGTGCCCACCGGCTGCTGTGCGGGAGACTGCAGGCTGTTTCAGCAGCTTGCATGTTTGCAGGCGGGCACTTGGTCAAGCAGGCCAGGCAGGCCGTGGGGAGAGTTCTGCTTGCTGATATGGAGCTCCACTCCATTTGACTGGAAGTAGGCATGGTCTTGGATCATGCTAAAACTGATCACATTTTCATATACACCAGCTCTGCAGGCTCTGCCCGCAGAGCTGTTGACTCCTCTGTGCATGGGGGCCAGGTTCATTCCCTGGAGGTGTGCTGGTCTCTGGATTGCTGGTTGTCTGCCAAGGCCCAGCGGACCGTCACTTTCTGGCAAGTGCCCTCAGGCTCTTTTTTTTTTTTTTTTTTTTTTTAAATCTCCAATTTATTATGTGGGCCGCGTAGGGAGGCCGCGTGCAGCAACATACTACAGTACAAATGACCAAGCCGTACACTACAGGGTATCTGTACATACAATGCATGACCGTGGATGCAGGCATGCGTTTCCCCATGCCCAGCATAAAGCCGCCCCAAGTGAATGGAGGCGGGAAGACAGCTACCACCCAGCGCACGGCACAGGAACCAGACCAGAGCGAGGTCCCCCCCCTAATGGGGGTTAGGGGTCAATTCCCACGTAAATCCCTACACGCCGCCTGAGGACAGTGGGGGAATAACCAATGCCCCGGCCCGGCCCCAACCAGGTGCCAGGCAGAGCTACTAGCCAATACCCCCTGGGGGGGGCCTGGCCCTCTCAGCAAACGTGAACGCCATCGGGGATACCTCGAGGAAAGCAATGAGAGCCTTGACCATAGCCAGGACCCCCACCATGGAGTGCCTGGGGCAACTCCGAAACACGTACTCACGAGTTTCCTCCTGAAACCCGCAGCAACAGGAGTAATCCTCCTGCAGAAAAAAAAAAAAGCACCTCCGATAGCTCCCTATCGGCGCGTGATTAAGAATAGCACACATCATCCGGGCCATTACTGACACCGAGTGAGCGTGTGGGATCCAGGCCCCACCGTGGAGGTACATGGGCCGCAGGGGACGGTCGTCGTCCCTGGCGAGCTGGAGGAAACCATGCCCACGATGGTCAGGATCCTGGAATGAATCGATCCAGTGGTCCTGACACAAATGTACTTCCTCCTTGCGGAGGTAGTCAAGTGAGGCCTGGGGATGAGCCCCTACCCCAACAGGAGGCAACGACTGAGCAAAGTCATGCACCTGAGTATGGAAAGGCCACCTCGCCATGCAGACTGCGTTCGAGCACTGCGTTATAAATTGTTGATCAAAAAAAAAAAAAAAAAAACCAGTAGAGGAGGCACTTCTGGTCAGGAAGCAGCCCCCAGGTTGAATTGCTAAGCATCCCCATCGCACCAACCATGGAGAACGCCTTGGTAGAATAGTAGCATACGTGCTTGCGGAAAGTGAGGGCACAGTCGAAATAGAAACCCAAGTACCACCAGAACAGCTTGGGCCTCAGGGGGGTATCCCCTGTGTACGGGTGGATGCCCAGGTCAATGGGCAGGTTGGCATCCCTTGGATTCCGAGAGAAGTGAAAGACCTCCGACTTGGTATGCTCAAGTGTGAGGCCAAAAGAGTCAAAGAGCCCATGCATGCAGCGATAAGCCACTTGCAGGGCAGATACATTGTCCTCCCAGGTCTTGGTCTGAACTATAAGGGTCCTGTCATCGACATACAAGAGCATGTCAATGCCGCAACAGCTCCTTTATTAACGACTATTACCATATTTGGTCAGGTTGCACCTCCTCTCGAATTGGGAGGCCCATTCATGGCCTTCCTCTCGTCTATTTTTCTTCTAATCTGGCATGGTAGTAGTGGCCCTGTGTGCCCTCCCATGTACCATATTTCAAGTCGATCCATCAAGGGGGTCACTGACAATTTGCCCTTTTTGTAGGAAACACTGTGGGGAAGGATTGGAGGCTCTGCAGGGTTCCAAATCACTGGTCTGAGGTCTATGTTGAAGACAACCACTATCAGGGTGTTCACACACCATTTCCAGTGGCTGTGCCAGGCTATGGCACCTCTTTTTTTTTTTTTGTTCTTTTTTTTTTTAAATCTCCAATTTATAACGTGGGCCACGTAAGGAGGCTGTGTGCAGCTACTAACTATGGTACAACCCAAGCTGTAAGCTACAGGGTATCTATACATACAATGCATGACCGCAGACGCAGGCATGCATTTCCCCATGCCCAGGACAAAGCCGCCCCAAAAAATGGAGGCGGGAAGACAGCTACCGCCCAGCACATGGCTTGGGCACCAGATTGGAGCGAGGTCCCCCCCCTAGTGGGGGCTAGGGGTCAATTCCCACATAAATCCCTACACGCTGCCCAAAGACGGCGGGGGAATAACCAGCGCCCCAGCCCAGACCCAACCAGGCACCAGGCAGAGCCACTAGCCAATAGCCCCTGGGGGGGGCCCAGCCCTCTCAGCGAACGCGAACGCCATTGGGGACGCCTCAAGGAAAGCAATGAGGGCCTCGACCATAGCTGGGACCCCCGCCATGGAGTGCCTAGGGCAGCTCCGGAACACATGCTCATGAGTCTCCTCCCAAAACCCGCAGCAACAGGAGTAATCCTCCTGTGGGAAAAAGCGCCTCCAATAGCTCCCTATCGGCGCATGGTTAAGAATAGTGCACATCATCTGGGCCATCAAAGACACCGAATGAGCTTGCGGAATCCAGGCCCCACTGTGAAGGTACGTGGGCCGCAGGGGACAATCGTCATCCCTGGCAAGCTGGAGAAAACCATGCCCACGATAGTCAGGATCCTGGAACGAGTCGATCCAGCGGTCCTGACACAACTGTACTTCCTCCTTGCGGAGGTAGTCAAGCGAGGCCTGGGGACACACCCCTACCCCAATGGGAGGCAATGACCGAGCAAAGTCGTGCACCTGAGTATGAAAAGGCCACTTTGCACGCAAAGGGACCTCCCAGAAGTGAACTGAGCAGGCCGGATCCCCGGCAAACCACTTGGCGAGAAGGCAGCAGACCGCCAAGGAATGACCCTGGGTGGAGTGCACCGACAGGTCCACCGCCTGCCTGGCCGAAGCCATCGAGTCGGTGAACAGGACAAGGCAAGCAGCGCCCTCGACAGTAACTGCCTTGGACACCGCCAGCCAGACGGTGAAAAGCTCGGCCTCAGGAGCCATGACTTTCCCCCCTGGAAGCCGGACTGCATGAATGCAGTCCAGCCCCTGGAAAATTTGGGCAGCTGAGACCTCCTGGTGGACCTGGCAGGGTGGCAGACTCACGTCTGTTGCTGCCACCAGAACCCCCAGATCAGCCTGTGCCTGGGCAAGGACCCGGTCAAGAGCTGTGATGTGGGCCACAAGGGCATCCTCTGCCCCTCAGTCGTACGAATGGAAGCGGACCCGATCTGGGTACACATCCAGGAGACAACACCCCAGCCAGGCTTCCGGCGCAATGGCGTCGAAAGGCCCGGCGAGGGTGGCAAGATGCTGGTTAGCGTCAACAACAGGCCCCTTCACCTTGATCAACTTACGGGGAGGGAGCCTGGCTATAGACCGGACATGAGACCGGAGATTTCTGCTGTAGCCCCAACCAAGGAGGGCACAAACGGGATGGCCCGGCGCAAGTGTGGCATACCGCAACTCGGCACAATCACGAAGCTTCCGGAGATGAAGATGAATAAAGATCAGGCCCGCAATGGCCCCAACCCCCCCATTGGGCAATGTCCTAAAGGCACCGGTGATCCAGAGTGCAGCCTGACGCTGCATCCGGCAAAGGTGGTCCAAAGCACCCTTACATCTGGCACCCCAGTAGTACCACAAGTGGAAGCCATACGTGGCAATGGGAACCACACACAACCAATAAAGAAGGCGCTTCTGGTCTGGCAGAAGCCCCCAGATGGAATTACCGAGCATTCCCATGGCCTTGACCATGGAAATAGCCTTAGTAGAGTAGAAGCAAACATGCTCTTTAAACGTAAGGGCATGATTGAAATAGAAGCCCAGATACCTCCAATAGGTCTTGGGCTGAAGAGGGGTAGCGCCAGTGAACGGGGGAAACCCCAAGTCCACCGGGGGATTCTCACCAGAACAATCCCATGAGAAATGGAAGAGTTTGGACTTGTCGTGCTTCACGACTAGTGCGAAATGGGTAAATGTGTCACGGACAACCTTGTAAGATCTGCAGAGGAGGATGCAATTAGCATCCAAGTCCCAGGCCTGCGCCACGATAGGGCCATCGTTGATGTAAGACAGGAGCAAGAGGCATTTCGGGTTGCTACTCTTGCGGCTAATCATCCGCTTCAGCCCTTGCTGGGCCATGAGTTCAGGGGGAGTTCTCCAGAACACCCGCGAGCTATTTCGACCCTCACCCCTGCGCTTAGGCCTAAGGTGAAGAGTGCTCTTATGGAGGTGCAGACAGTGCTTCCGCAGCTTACTGAGCCGTTCTCCCCGTTTGTGGATGAGAATAGGCCAGGTCTCCATCTTTTGGACCGCTTCTTGGAGCGGATCAAATTTAGACTCTACGCCATTGATCCGGAGGGGGATTCGAAGCAATGGCACCTTGATGGACTGCACGCCTCCATTTGGAGGGTGCAGTCTGATCCATCGTCTGCCTGCATAGCAGCTGGTGCCCACCGGCTGCCGTGCGGGAGGCTACAGGCTGTCTTGGCAGCTTGTGTGTTTGCAGGCGGGCATCTGGTCAAGCAGGCCAGACAGGCCGCGGGGAGGGTTCTGCTCGCTGATGCGGAGCTCCACTCCATTCGGTTGGGAGTAAGCATGGTCCTGGACCGTGCAGAAACCAACCACATCTTCATCTACACCAGCTCCGCGGGCTCTGCCCGCAGAGCTGTGGATCCCTCTGTGCACGCCGGCCAGGTCCACTCCCTGGAGGTGTGTTGGTCCCTGGACCGTTGGTTGTCTTCCAAGGCCCAGCGGACTGTTACCTTCTGGCAGGTACCTGCAGGCTCTGTTGCAGAGCTTCACTCTGACGCCATCACGATGGTGAAGGAGCTCTGTGTATCACTGGGCATTTGCCCGACGACTACTATTGACTCTCTCCGGGCTGAGGTCACGAGAGGGTGTATTGACGAGTGGGTGAATATGTTTCGCTTGCCCCTTTATAGGGGAAGGAATTTCCTCCCCCTGTTGGACTCCCTCGGGAAGCCAATTCAGCCCTCATACCTCTCCAGAGGTGCGTGGCTCTGAGAAATCAGCCCCTGGATGTCCATCGCTGGTACAGCGAGGGCCGCCCGCACTATACTTGGTCACGCCCCTATCGGGGAGTACCGCGCTAGGTTCCACCCCCAGGAGGATCACTCCTGTCCCTGTGGGTTGTGGCTTGAAACCCGCACCCACATACTCACTTCTTGTCCGAAATATACGCGACATGGCGGCTTACCCCGCAACCTCGATGCCCTCTTGGGCTTTCTGGAGCGCAACCCTTCCGTGTTTGCATTCCTATCCCAGCCCCAAGGGGTGGGATAACTGGGGAGGGCCTTTGGGTTATTCCCCCCTCGCAGCTTTGGTTTTGAGGGACCGGTGGTTATTTGCCCCCCACCCTAGGGTGGGGTGTAGTGATTTATGGAGAATTGACTCCTAACACCCGTCAGGGCAGAGACCTGAAGTTTTTAGAGCCTTAGTCTGCGGGGTGTAGGGATTTACAGAGAATTGACTCCTAACCCCCTTCGGGGGGGGGACCTGTTGGCCCTATCTACCCCTTGTCTGCCGCGCCCTGGTTTCCGTCGGGGTAGCGGGCTCCTCACCCATGTGCACTTCTTTATGGAGTGTAGCCTTTCAAGTCAGCGGGACTCTCTTCCCTACCTTCATTGGTAGTTATACCATGTATTAGTTGCCTTGTACGTAGCTAGTGCACGCGGACTGCGTTCGAGCACCACGTTATAAATTGTTGATTATAAAAAAAATAAAAAATAAAAAAAATAAAAAAAAAGACAGGAGCGAGAGGCCTGGTTGAGGGAGCCTCCACTCGATAATATACATGGCAGGGGCCAAGTAGAGGCTGGACAGGACGGGTGAGAGGGCAGACCCCTGGCCCACCCCCACCTCTGCTAGGAACAGTTCAGACAGGAAGGAGTTCCAGGCGTAGCTGGTAAACCTCCCCATGAGATAAGAAGCAAAGAACCGGCCCATGCAAGGGAAAAACCCCTGCCAAGCCAGGACTGCGAGAAGCATCCCATGATTCAGGGATGGGAAGAACTGTGTGATGTCAAAGGCGAGAACACTTGTCTTCAACCCGCAGGCCCACCCAGCACAGACAAGGTGCACGAGGTAGGCACCAGCGTCTTCAGTGGACTGCTGGATCACACTGCCAAACTGGTTCAGATGGAACATACCAAACTTGACAGCCTCAAACTGCAAGCGGCGCAAGATCATTTTCTCGATAAGCTTACCAAGAGTGTTGAGAAGGACGATCGGTCGGAACGCCTTCAGAGTAGCATAGGGGGGCTTGCCAGGCTTCAGTATAATAACCGACACACTCTCCTTAAAGTGATGAGGCCAATGCCCACACTCCATGCAGGCATCGGCGATCCAACAGACCAAATGCATAACCGTCGGGCCCACTAAAATGGACTTGAGGTGTGTCCACGTGATGTGGTCTGGACCGGGTGAAGACAAAGAGGAGCATGTGCGCAAGGCCTCGTGCATCTCCAAGTCAGAGAAGACCGGCCACTCCCATGGTGGGAGTGGATCAATCTGGTCAAGAACCCCAACATCGACTGGTCAGTCATTGGCAGCGTTGTAAGAACTGTAGAGCCCTTCCCAGAGCTCCTCGAGAGTGTTGCAGGGGCGATCCCGATAGCGGATTGCCTCGCAGGAAGGCAACTTGCGCACCCTGACCCAATCCATCAGGTCCCAGGGGCGCTTGTTGGTAGAAGCAACCTCCTTGATGTGCTCATTGAAGAACTTGCGCTTAATGGCCTTCCAGGTCCACTTAAACGTGTGAGTGTCCTCCCAGTCCTGAGACCAAGAATACACCGCATAAGTGCGTGAGCACCCATCATCCCACCACAGTTTAGACTGTGAGACAACGCAGATCTCCTTGGAGTGGACAAGCCATGCCTCGGAGAAGATTGCAGAGATAGCTAGGGCCACCTTGTTGATCCTGCCGGATAAGCCCAGGTCCAGGAATTCCAGACCTGCAAGTCCCGTCAAAACCTCAGCTAGGAACTTGGCCTCCTTGTCCGAGTCCCACTTCAGCAAGCGTCTGGGCACAGCCTCCTCGAAGGCCTCCAGAGGGACAGTAATCCAAAGGGGGCAGTGATCAGATTGACCCCGCAGATTGGGATACTGCATGGGAAGTGGCAGATGGCCCACAGCCGCCCTCGCAAACACGAGGTCGATCACGGTGGAAGTAAGCCCCTCCTCGAAGGGGAAGTGTGTGGGGCCCAGATTCTTAGGGAGTGAGAGGTCCAGGCCCAGCGAGTCCGCTGTTTCCAGCAGGGAGGCAGCAGCAGCGGGATTGTGAGGGGCCCATGGATCCTACTGCGGCAAGTGGCAGTTAAAGTCCCCCAACATGAGGGCGCACTGCAGGAGAGAGTCAACAGCGTCCGCCAGATAACAAATGCCCGACTGTCTATCATCCAAGTAGACGTTGAGAAAGTATACAGCCTCCCCATGCAGGAATATGGAGATGGCCATGATGTCACAGTGATCGACAATGTCACGTCAAAGCGAGGGCCGGAGCCGCATCATCCGGTTATGGACGTATGCCATAACCCGGGGAGGCTGATCTGGGGAAGAAGGAGGATGGAACAAACACAGCCACTCCGGATGCTTGGGCACCCTGACAACCTCATCTCCGTCAGGGTCAGAGGAAGATGGAACGTGGCAGATGGAGCACCAGGGCAGCTCCTGTAGTAAGAACATATCAACGTCATCCTTGAATTGTTCTAGTAGAGAGTCCACAAGACTGTAACTACGAAATACATTCTGTGACCATATACGACACACTCTCCTCAATCTCCTAGGTTCCTGATGGTCCCTATTCATTGGGGTAAGCGGGGTTGATGCGGTGGGGAATGGACCCTTACCAGAGAATCATACCGGCGCTCAATCCACTCCTGATCGAAGCGGTGAGCCCAGAACGGGCAGGCCGGATGGTCAGCGGGGGTGGGGGCAATAGGCGGCCTGTGGTTGGGCTGCCCCTTGCAACATGATGCAAATGCCTGATGATTAGTCGGGGAATGTGGACCGCCACAGTGAGAGCAGCGGATAGCCTTGCATCAGCAGGCTAGGGAAGGGTGCCCCCACTTCCAGCAGTGCTGGCAGAGGGGGACACCAGGGTTGGCCTTGGCAGGGATAATCCTGCATGGGGTGCCATCCATAGTGATGACGCGTCGGGAGATGGTCTTCGCGTTGGACCCCTGTTGGGAGTCCCAGATCTCAAAGAACACAGTGGCTGTGTCAGCAGCCCTTGAGTTCTTGACGATGCATGGCCTGGTGGCCAGCATGAAGTAATCAGACCAGCCACGTATGGCTTCCACTTGTGGTACTACCGGGGCGCCAGGTGTAAGGGCGCTTTGGACTACCTTCACCGGATGCAACACTGGGCTGCACTCTGGATTACCGGCACCTTTAGGACATCGCCTGATGGGGGGGTTGGGGCCATTGCAGGCCTGATCCCCATACATCTTCATCTCCGGAAGCTTCGTGACCGTGCCAAATTGCGGTACGCCACGCTTGCTCCGGGTCATCCCATTTGTGCCCTCCTTGGCTGGGGCTACAGCGGTGATCTCCGGTCTCATGTCTGGTCCATAGCCAGGCTCCCTCCCCGCAAGCTGATCAAGGTGAATGTCATATCCATGCCAACTCAGAGTCTAATCATTTAAACTTCAGCTTCTCGACTCCACGTGTGTTCCACACAACAACCCTCTGCCCTCCAACTTGGCCCCAACCTGCTCCAACTGCAACCCACTGCCCCAATCACGCGACCACCTCCACACGTGCCATGGTCACCTGACCCTCGGTGTCTCATACCCCCGTCTCCATTTCCCATCTGTAGTCAAGATACGTTATTAGTCTCCATACCTGTACCCATTTCCATTCCATTCATAATCCGTTCGTAATCCATTTGTAACTAGATCGGTCTCCGCTTTGCTCCGCACGTAGTCAGTACAAGTCATAGTTTGTAAGGCCAGTAGTATATATACCGTAGGTACTTGGCTTGTACTCCTCAGTCTGATAATCGAATCGAGCAGCGGACCAGCTCCCTGTTCCCTATCCTCTCCTCTCTTCTGCCTCGCTCCGCTTTGGCTCTGACTTCCTGAAATACGGACTAGGACAGTAGGAGGGCACAGCACATAAGCTGAGGCTGCAAGTCCAACCCCCCGCCCAACGTACTCCGCCTCGGTCCCGAAGTCTACATACTGACTTTGCCCTGTCCCCCAGTTACCTTATACCAAGGATACCACCCCAACCCTCCGCTTCGGTCCCGACCCGCACCGGCTCTAACAGTATTATCAGACTCAAACTCCTCCTGCCCACCACACTCTGAATTGTTTCTAACCATGGTCTCTCGAACAGTTACCCATACTTGCACTCTGGTAACTCCAGCCGCTCGCCATAGCAAATGCATCACTTGACAACCTCCTTCCAAGGAACTGCAACCTGACTCCCCAAGGGCTTCTTGCTCTCACCAACAATCTATTGTGCCCTTGACCCCAGACCGGTTCTCTGAAGATATACAATCTTCAGTATTCTGGACTCCTGACGGCCCCGACCCCAATCCTGATCCCAGCGACCCTGGTGATCCTGATGACTACCCTGACAATGGGGACGGGCCCCTGGGCGATGACGAACCATCAGACAACAGCGACAACAACAACAACATCCCACCTGGCAACACCCGAGATGACCATGATAGACTCATACTCCGAGTTTTCCAATGCATAGCCAATCAAATGGACGGCCGTGGGAACTCTCAAGCCCCACAGCCTCCTCGAACTCCCTGTACCAAAGCTCGCGAACCTGACATCTTTACAGGTTCCGACCCTGCCAAACTCAAACCCTTCCTCTTCCAATGCCGACTCTATTTCCATACCAACCCAGCCCAGGTTGCTATCCCCGCCACCAAGGTCAACTTCACGTTGACATACCTCACAGGCATGGCACAGCAACACTTCGAAATCGGCCTCGACGAGGCCGACAACCACGGAATAATGCACAACTGGATCGAGGACTGGGACCAGTTTACCCTGGAACTGCAGACCAATTTTGGTCCCACGGATCTGACCAGAGAAGCTGCTGAGCAGCTCGACTCCCTCCGAATGCGCTATGACAAGAAGATTGCTGTCTACAACGTCGACTTTCTCCGCCTAGCTGGCCAACTCCGCTGGGGTGACGAAGTATTTTGTCACCGCTACTACAAGGGCCTCCCCGACCACATCCAGGACATCCTGTCCAATCGGCCCAACAGCAAGCCTGACACCTTCATCAAAATGTGAGCAGCAGTGATGAAGATCGACGCTTGCTACTGGGAGTGCCAACGCAAGAAGGCCCACACCAAAGCTGCTTTGGACCCGACCACCTCTAGGAAACCTGGAGGTAACCCATCCCCTTCCACCTCGACTAACCTGCAACCTGCCACCAAGCCTGCCAATAATAACAGAGGCAGCATCCCCAACAACAACTTCAAGGGCAATCCGCCCATTCCGCCTGCCGGTCAGAAATCAGCCCCGCCCAAATCCGACCTTACTAGTAAACTTGGTAAGGATGGTAAATTAACCCCTGAGGAACGTCAACAACGTTTCAACAATCACCTCTGCCTTGTCTGTACAGATCCCAATCACAGGGCTGCTAACTGTGATAAGAAAAAATTCCCTGATGCCAAGGCTAAAGGCTGACAGGCTCAGCTCCCCGAGACAGATGCGCCGACTCTCCCAAGCTCGGAAAAATAGTTGGCGGTCCTCAGGCCTCTGCACAGACTGAGGATCACATTGAACTCTGCTGTGCTCCAGAGAGTTTCCATCTCAGTGCATCCGCTCTTTCCAACCCAAACTCTTTTCACATTACATTAACTTCTCCTTTAGTAACTTCTGTATCTTCTGTTTCTGCTCCTGTACTCTCCGCTTCGGGCCCACTTTCTACAATGAACAATGTAGTTAGTTCTGATTTCTCTTCTCTTTCTCCTTTCAAAGCTCTTGTTGATAGTGGTTCTACTCACTGTTTTGTGGACTCATCTTTTGTTTGTTCTCATAGTATTCCAACCTCGTCCATCCTGGCTATTGAACTTTGGTTATTTGATGGGACCTCAAATGCCTACATTACGGAGCTTGTGCAACTGCTTGTATCTTTCCCCTCCAGTGAATCTATCATTTTGGACACTTATGTCATCCGGCTTGACTCTTCCTGTTCTGTGGTCTTAGGACACAACTGGCTCACCCGCTACAATCTGTTGATTGACTGGGCTTTGGGCAGTATTACTTTCCGGCCATCCCTACTCAAGAATCCTGCTTCCATCTCTACCTGCGTCGCACCCGCATCGGCCCTGCTTACGGCCACCCCTGACACTCCTGACCTAGGTTCACCACCCCTGTCTGGGACCTCGTCCCAATCTGTCCCCCTTGCGAAACTGCACATATCCCTGATAAACGCTCCTGCCTTTATCCGCGCTGCCAAGCTCCCTGGCTCCCAACAATTCTGAATCAATCTCTCCGCCGCCTCCGCATTGGCCGCGTCCTCTTCTGTCTCCGAAGACCTGGCTGACCTCTCATCCATCCCTGAGGAATACCATGAGTTTGCTGATGTTTTCAGTAAATCACGTGCTGACACACTCACTCCACACCGCCCTTACAACCTCCAGATTAACCTAGAGGACAGCGGTCAGCCTCCGGTCGGTACCATTTACTCCCTTTCACAATCAGAGCTTGGAGCTCTACGTGACTTCATTGACGAACATTTATCTATTGGCTTCATTCGCCCCTCCACTTCTCCTCATGGAGCCCCAGTCCTCTTCATAAAGAAAAAGGACGGCTCCCTCTGTTTATGTGTTGATTTTAGAGGTCTCAACCGTATTACCAAGAAGGACCGTTACCCCCTTCTGCTCATCTCCAACCTCTTAGACTCCCCTCGCAAAGCCCGCGTATATACCAAAATCAACCTCCGTCATGCTTACCATCTTGTCCGCGTTGCTGACGGTGACAAATGGAAGACCACCTTTTGGACCTGCTATGGCTCCTTCGAATGGATGGTTATGCCTTTCGGCCTCACCAACACCCCCGCCACCTTCCAGTGGTTCATGAATGATATGTATATTCAAGGACATGCTCGACATCTGCATTACTATCTATCTTGACAACATTCTGATATACTCCGATAATCACAGTATCCACCGTGACCAAGTCAGGGAGGTCCTCAAGCAGCTCCAACAACACGGTCTATATGCCCGCCCCGACAAATGCCAGTTCCACTCTGACACAGTGGAATACCTTGGCTACATCCTTTCCCCAACAGTCTCTGAATGGACCAATCAAAGGTCAAGACCATCCAGGAGTGGCTGGAACCCAAGAAAGTCAAGGACATCCAGTCTTTCTTAGGTTTCGCCAATTTCTACCATCGCTTCATTCATGATTACTCTGACATCGTTGTTCCGCTCACTCGCCTCACCTGCAAAGATGTGAAATGGAATTTCACCAACGAATGCCGCAAAGCCTTCAGTTCCCTGAAGGAAGCATTCATATCCGCCCCTGTCCTCACTCCTTGGGCCCCCGACGCTCAGATCATTGTTGAGACCAATGCCTCCGACTACGCCCTTGCGGCTATCCTCTCTATCATCACCGATGATGGGGAGGTTCACCCCGTTGCATTCCATTCCCGCACCTTTAACACAGCCAAACTTAATTATGACACCCACGACAAGGAACTCCTGGCGATATTCAAGGCTTTTTGTATCTGGTGGCACTATCTTGAGGGTGCCCCTCTTACTATTGATGTAGTCACCGACCACAAAAACCTCAAATACTTCTGCACCACCAAGATCCTTACTCGCCGCCAAGCTCGTTGGTCTGAGTTCCTATCCCAATTCCACCTCGTCATCCGGTTCCGACCCGGCCGCCTCGGCACCAAGCCTGATGCCCTAACTAGATGATGGGACGTCTACCCTAAAGGGGGGAATAGCAACTATGCATCAGTCAACCCGCACAATTTCCGGCCTGTGTTCACTCATGAACAACTTGCGGCCTCCGTCCATGCCACCACTCTTTACGCTCCTTCCCTTCGCGCAGCTGTAGTCATGGACCTCAATCAGCTACACCACGATATCCTCACCGCCCTACCAGCGGATCCGACCGCTTCCGCCCATCTTGCCAGCCCAGAAGGCCATTGGTCAGTTAATGATAAAGGTTTCCTCCTCTTAGACGACAGAATCTACGTCTCTGATGCCAACAATCTCCGACTTCGGGTCCTCCAGTACAAGCATGATCATGTCCTAGCTGGTCACTTTGGTCAGAATAAAACGCTGGAGCTCATCTGGCGCGAGTACACCTGGCCTAGTGTCCGCACCTTCGTCAAAGATTTCTGTAAGTCTTGCGTCACCTGTATGAGGTCTAAACCCCAGCGCCACCGCCCCTACGGTCTCCTCAAGCAACTCCCCATCCCTGAACGCCCTTGGAATTCAATCTCCATGGACTTCATAGAAAAACTCCCCGCCTCCTCCGGCTACGATGCCATCCTAGTAATAGTCGACAGACTCACCAAGCAATCCTTATTCATCCCCACCTACGATACCGTCACCTCCTCCGACCTTGCCTGCCTATTCGTCCTCCACATCTTCTCCAAGCACGGCGTACCTGAACATGTTACCTCCGACCGCGGCTCTGAATTCGTCTCCCACTTCTTCTGCTCCCTAGGACAAGCCCTCGACATGAAACTACACTTCACTTCGGGCTATCATCCAGAAGGTGACAGACAGACGGAACGCACCAACCAGACCCTGGAACAATATCTCCGGGTCTATTGTAACTACCAACAGGACAATTGGTCTGAATTACTACCACTAGCTGAGTTTGCTTACAACAATGCTCCTAGTGCCACCACCGGTATCTCCCCATTCTTCGCTAATAAAGGATACCATCTGAACATCACAGTTCATCCTGAACGCGATCTCGCCTCCGCTCGGGCCCGCCATTTTGCTGTTGACCTCGACAACCTACATACCACCTTGAAGTCTGAAATAGTGCTAGCCCAGCAATGCTATCAAACCTCCGCCGACATCCACCGACTCCCCGCCCTGGACTTCAAGGTCGGACAAAAGGTATTCGTGAAAGCCCAATTTTTCCGCACCACCCGTCCTTCCAAAAAACTCTCTGAAAAGTTCCTTGGACCTTACGAGATCATTGCCCAAGCAGGGACTCACTCCTTCACACTCTGACTTCCTGATTCCATGCATGGAGTACACCCAGTCTTCCATGTTTCTATGCTTGAACCGGCCACACCTAATACCATACCAG